>JBBKCR010142457.1:0-20218 GCA_037577295.1 Ladigesia roloffi | reverse complement strand
ACGGTCATCTATTTGACCAATAGTGCCGGACACATAGGTAAATAAATACACGTTTCAAGCTAGGTTGTCAAGAAAAATTAAACTTCATCACCAGCTTGGTGATGGGGGGCGCTGCAGACCTACAGGACAGGATGTAGCTGTAAGAACTTTGCGCCAGGCGCAAAGTAAATTTTTCCTGCAGCGATTATACCGTTCTGTGCTGGCCCCTCCCCCAAAGACGATTGCGCTTCTGACTTCAGACAATGCGCGATTGACTGTGAAAATCAGGCCCAAGGGCTTGTTGTTCTTGGACACAGGGACAATGGTAATTCCACCTGGTCCAGCTGCTTTTCTGATGTTCACTCTTCTCAGCACTGCTTGTATTTCATGCTCCGCATTGCTGATCACTCGTTCCTTGCTGTTCCAGCGCAGATCAATCTGTCCACCCATGGTACCAGTCAACATCATTGAGCGCATCCTGCGGTGTAATTCCTATTTCGGAAGACAAAGGTCGTCAGAAGCATTATTAATTTGAGGGGGGCATTTGGGTGTGGGGCGGAGTTTGGGTGGGGGTGGGGTTGCTGCATGCGTGAAAAGTCTCCTCCTTTTAGGGGGTGGGGCTGTTTGAAAACCCCTGTTGACTCGCGCAAGGATCCACTCCACTTAATCCATAGAAAAATACACACACCACTGGAAATCAGCTCGGATTTGCCTCCATCTCACCGCATGTAACTGAAGTGAATAGTCAGTGCATAGACAGGCTGCTTGGATTTCCAGTGGTGTGTGTATTCTTCTAACGATTAAGTGAAGTGGGTTCTGTCTCAAAAGAAGATTCAACAGCGCTAGGTGAACTAATTAGTTATGTTAAATATGGGGGGGTCCAAACAAATAATTATGAAATGTGAGGGGGACACGTCCACCTCTGATTGACTGGCGATGACACCTATTGGGCAGACCAGAGTTTCAGCTCCCTCGTCGCCAGCTCTTTCCTACGTATGTCCTGTTTATACTGTGGGATGAGGAAAATTGTGCTGTAGTCTGATTTTTCAAAGCTCCCCTTGTCGATCAAAAACGGCTGTGCCTGGATCTTTGATTTGAAATGCACTCAGCATATAATTTAGTTCAGACAAAGCTGTACCTGTATCCTTGTGGGGTGGGATGTAGATCGCTGTGGTGATGACTAAGGTGAACTCACAGGGCACTGGAGATGGTAGAAACACTTCTGGTGTCAAACCACTTTCTGCTGACCATGAAACACACACATCCACATTTGGTTTTGTTTGATCTGCTGCTTTATTCATGCAGAACGCTGTGATTGGAGTTATGGCACAGTCTGACACGTGGGGGTCAGCCATTTCTCTGTGAAGCACAGAATATTAAAATCCCTCATGTCATGTTGGAAATTATCTCTGGCCCTCAGGTCATACAGCTTGTTCTCTAGTGACAGTACATTAGCCAGCAGGATACTAGGCAGTGGTGTTGGATGCGCTTGCTGTCTCAGTCTGTTCCAGGTGCCAGTGCTGTCCCCCGGTGTTTCTTTGTTCAGCGCCTTGTGCGAGTATTATCCCAGTCGGCCATGATGGGTCTATAAAACCGACTAAATATGGAGCAAAAAATCCATTAGAGCACAGTCTGATCTGTCAAGAAGGTGCCTGGATGTAGCCTTCATCAGGCTACATCAGGCGTAAAATATTACCTCAATGAATTTAGGATCGAATATGGCAGTTCAAGCCAACACAGCCCAACCTCAGGCTTGAGATGTCTTGGGCACTGGAACCGTTATATTATTATATTACAATTTTTTAAATAATTTATTTTGTTGCCCCACACAGCGATTTGTATGAGTGAAACATGCAAGGCACTGCATGCAGCATGTGCCCCCAAGCCATGGGGAAACACTCTTTTCCCCAAGCCACGTCCCAGACACTACAGATTAAAATGCTTCTGAATCAAAATCAGGAAACTATTGATCCCAGGAGAAACTGCTTAATTTCTGACACCTGTTCTAGTATGTACGTTGTCTTAAACTGCACCTTTTACATTGATTTAGTTCTACCTGAATTTGAAGCTGTCAGTAGTCCAATCTGAATGAGACAAAGATGTAGACCAATCTTTTGTTATCCTTCAGAGTGAGGGTTTTTTTAGATGGAAAAATGAGAAAAACGAGGAATGGCATGATGTCATGCCCAAACTGTGAGAAGAAAAACTTTTTTTGGAAATTTCTGTAGTTCTGTTGGTGAAGAATTCCAAGCTGTTTAATGACTTCAATGCATTATGGAATTTTGGAGTGAATAATTTGACATCGCTCTGGTCTCTCCAAGCCAGCGGTGGCTGCAGAGAACAGAAGCCAGTGTTTCAGAGCGGTGGTTAACAACCAAGAGAGAACAGTCAACAGGAGAAAGTTCAGTGAGGGGACTGTGAACCAAAACTGAATTTGAAATGCCTTACAAAACACGCTATGCTCAGGTTACACAGGTTATCCAGTCCATTTCTTCACCAGCAACCACAAACCGCAGCAAGGATAGGACCACATTTACAGCATAGTATGTAGTAAACTTGCGGGTAATTAAGTAATAACAGTCAATTAATTCCAAAAAAGGGAATAAGTCCACAAAAATATAAGCTGAAGTGTCTTTCAACTACACCTGGCAGGACAGCCATTGAGACTAAAACAAAGCATTTACTACGGCATGCTCGTCCCTCATTGAAACAAAAATAATCTCAGGTTTCTCTTTAGTACAATTTCTGAATTAATGTCTGTTAGATGTAGGCCATTATATTTATTGCGAGAATTCACCATCATGCTCATAGTCACAGTGTACATCCCACCCAGCGCTAACTCTAACAATGCGCTGCCAGAACTGTACAGAGCCATTAGCCAGCCCCAAAACTCATATCCTGATGAACTGTTCATAATCCCTAGTGAAATTAACCATGCAAACCTCAAGTCAGTTCTCCCCAACTTTAACCTACATGTGGACTTTATGATGAGGGGAGCGAACACACTGGACTGTGTGTTCAAAAACATTCCCGTGGCATTTCACGCTGAGCCCTCCCCCACCTGGGATTTACCGATCACATGTCCATCATATGCATCCCAGCCTACAGACCACTCATCAGACTTGCCAAGCTCATCTAAAAGCAAACAAAGATCTGGCCCCCAGGCACTATCTTCACGACTATTTTTAGCACACTGACTGAGGCATGTTCAAGGAGGCTGCAACCTACAGCGGTTCTACTAACCTGGAGGAGTACACAGGGTCAGGTCGGTCACTGGCTACATCAGTAAGTGCATTGATGATGTCACAGTCTCCAAAAACATCACCACACACTCCAATGTCAGAAGTCGTGGATGACTGAAGAGGTGCACATGCTGCTGACAACCCGAGACACTGCATTTAAATCAGGTGACAAGGCTGCACTGAGAACAGCAAAGGTCCTGGGCCATACGAGCAGAGAAGTGCATTCACATACAGAAAATCCACAGCCACTTCAAAGACATTGGGGATGTGTGGCACATGTGGCAGGTCATCCAGGCCATAACCAACTACAGGGCATCTCAATGTGCCTGTGATATTGAGGCCTCTCTTCCAGATGTGTTGAACAGCTTCTATGCATGGTTCAAAGCCCAAAATGACAAGGCACCTTCCAATGACCAGGTGCTCTGCCTGACTGTGGCTGATGTGTAAAAACTCAGAGCCAACCCACCAAAAGCTGAACATTTTCTTGTCTTGCCTTGTTAAGTTATATTGTTGCTCTTTGTTTTGGCCTGTTTGCACTTGTGTTCTATTGTGTTTGTTTCTGTTCTGCTTTTGTGTTGCAACATGGTCCTGCAGGTACTATGTACTGTGTAAATTGTATAAATGACAATGAAAATCTACTTGACTTGACTAGACAATAAGCTTTTTGGTGGCTTTCCCCTATGTAATATACAAGTATACATTTTATTTATAAATATACAAACAGTATAAAACACTTTATATTTATGTATTACCTGCAGGTTATTGTTAGTCTCACGGTTCTTAATCCAGCTTTTTCCCTGGCTCTGTGGGTCGATGAGAAGGGGATAGCGGGAAGCCTTAGTGACAATGATACCATTCTGAATCGATAAGTCATCATTCGGAAGGCCTTGAATGTTCCATTCACCTACTGTGGCATTGTCCACTAGCATAGTAATGAGGTTCAGGTTCTAAAAGAGGCAACCAGCAAAACATTATGGATGACAGATGGAACACAAACACTTTTTAGTAAAAACAAACACATATACTTCTTAGTAAAATTTATATTAAAATAAATATTTTTTTATAAATTCATTATTTGGTCTGAGCATTGTTTATTTCATTGCCTTTAAAATACAGTCAGTTCTACCTGACTGAATGGGATATGATTAGCACTCAATTCTTTCTTCCACTGTTGTAGAAGGTGATTACGGTACTCCTGGTTGAAAGGACCGGCATAGGACAGAAATCCCGTAGCCAGTAACACGTCTCCTGGTAAATGTTTGATTTGTATCTGGAACCCAGTACTGCTCTCTGTCCAACGAATCTAACACAGAGACAGACTCTTAAATACAAGATTTTTTAGACCAGTACCACTAAAAATATATACGAGCAAACTTAAATCAAAATATACAAATACCAATTTAATTTGTCACATGCAGGGTGCTGCTGCCCATGAGGCACCCAGGGAGCAATGGTGGGAGACGGTACCTTGCTCAAGGGTACCTCAGCTCTGATGGCAGCAGTTGGGATTTGAACCCCAATTCTCTGATTTCAGGGTCAACGCCCTAACCACTAGGCCATCCAGCTGCCCCCATATACTCATTCCATTAAAATTATTAATTTCATCTTATGAAGGATTTCGTATTAGTTTAGTATGAATAGTAGAAATGTAAAATAGTTAATTGGATAATTAAATTATTACACATCCATTTAGAAAATGTCACATGATATTGCATGTGGTAAGACAGCTGCACACAAGATATTTACCACCCAATACGAAAATTACTCAATATTACACATGGTAGACAGCATATCATTGCAAAAATAATGCACATAGTCACACACATAAAAACAATGATTTAACCCAGTATTTAAATGTACAACAAGAAGCAAGAGGCTACTGCATAGATTACTGTGTGGATGTGTGACAGAGAGAGGAGTGGTTGAGTCTGATGGGAGTGGGAAGGAAGGACTTCCTAGGGCATCCAGTAGAGCACTATTAGCTGGCTAAAAGTACCTCTCATTTCTACCATCACACTATGGAGTGGGTGATCAGCATTGTCCATGATGGACTGAAGTCTTGGCAATTTTCTCCTTTCAGCCATAGTATCAATTTTGTCCAGTTCCTCACCCACCACTGAGCATGGTCAGTTTGTAAAGTTTCTTCATAACTGCCACTTTCATGGTACAACCACAGCACAGGATATTAGAGAAAATGCTCCACACTCATAGAACATTCATGTTGTAGACTCTAAAATATCTTAGTAAGAGTAGGAGGTACAGCCTACTTTGACCTCTCTTGCAGGTGTCATGTCATGTTGGAAATTATCTCTGACCCTCAGGTCATACAGCTTGTTCTCTAGTGACAGTACATTAGCCAGCAGGATACTAGGCAGTGGTGCTGGATGTGCTTGCTGTCTCAGTCTGTTCCAGGTGCCAGTGCTGTCCCCCGGTGTTTCTTTGTTCAGCGCCTTGTGCGAGTGTCGTGTCCTTTATTTTCTGAGCCAAGTATTATCCCAGTCGGCCATGATGGGTCTATAAAACCGACTAAATATGTAGCATGAAGCAAAATGAGATATGTGTAAAAAACTCCATTAGAGCACAGTCTGAACTGTCAGGAAGGTGCCTAGATGTGGCCTTCATCAGGCTACATCAGGTGTAAAATATTACCTCAATGAATTTAGGATCGAATATGGCAGTCCAAGCCAACACAGCACAACCTCAGGCATGAATTGTCTTGGGCACTGGAACCGTTATATTATTATATTACAATTTTTAAAATAATTTATTTTGTCGCCCCACACAGCGATTTGTATGAGTGAAACATGCAAGGCACTGCATCCAGCATATGCTATGGAGTGGGTGATCAGCATTGTCCATGATGGACTGAAGTCTTGGCAATTTTCTCCTTTCAGCCATAGTGTCAATGTTGTCCAGTTCCTCACCCACCACTGAGCATGGTCAGTTTGTAAAGTTTCTTCATAACTGCCACTTTCATGGTACAACCACAGCACAGGATATTAGAGAAAATGCTCCACACTCATAGAACATTCATGTTGTAGACTCTAAAATATCTTAGTAAGAGTAGGAGGTACAGCCTACGTTGACCTCTCTTGCAGGTGTCCTGAGTTCTTAGATAGATGTCTTTGGTGACCCATGGCAGAGTGAATGATGTCACACAGTCATCATGTTGGCCATTGAAGGAATTAAAAAAACAGTTGCGATCACAGGTGAGAACACTCTGGGCAGAAAGTATGGACATGATCCCACTGCTATTCATTCAGTGTCCAGGCTTGAGATATGTTCCTTAATTACAGTGTGACCTGGGTAGCACCATCCACTTTAAAGAGTGAGTCACCCCCTTGCTCGTTCTACTCTCATACCAAACTCTTCCCAAACTCCAGCAAATCCAGCAATGTCTATGACAAAGTCAGAAATATACTCACATAGCCATGTTTCAGTAAAGCACATCAAACTGGACTCACAAAATTCTCTGTTGTGTCTGAACCTCATTCATCTTATTGTCCAGGGACATCATGGTTCCCATAACAATAGGGGGGAGGGATGATTGATACCGTTTGCTCACCATACTGTATCCCATTCTTTGCTTCTCTTTTGCATTACACATTTGCTCCTTTTAGGCATCCTCTCTTGGCCTGTCACCTCCGTATCTCCAAGGGAATGTCCGAGAGGACAACACTGTGCTCTAGATCATCCTGCCTCAGTGAGATCAGCTGATCATGGGTGTAAACAAAGACCTAATACTTATCGCTATTTGTGTTGGGATTAGCAGCATGCAAGCCCAAAATAAGCAGTTTTAGAGAGGGCAAATAGTGAGAGGGCAATATAGTGAAATAAATGTTGAAGTTAAAAAAAGTTTAAAAACATCAAAATACAAAACAAGACAGAGCAGTCACAACATGCTGCTGCAGACTCCGTGCCTGCAAACTATTTCATTAATCATTTGAGAAATACCAAAATCTGATGACTTTGTCTTGAAAAGAACGTCAACTATTTTACCCTGATTGTAATCCCTAAGTAATTCCTTTGAACATTTTAAAATGTATACCAACACAATAAATCTGCATAAAGCAGTATGTCCTCTAACCTTCTCTCCACCAAGTCCATCAATGAGGGCCATAGCATTAGACATTTTTCTGCGGCATCCTTCTGCATCTTCCAAGAGTGTTTGCTTCATCCTCACTGCGCCATCATAAAGTGCCTGTGTTGTATATAAAATCAATGCCTTATTTTAAAATAAAACAAAATCAAACAAAAACACATGCAGTGTAATGCTTTATATCTGTTTATTGAACAAAAATTCTTAATATCTGTGTCTGAAAAAGTTCGTAAGGTAACTATAGCGGATAACAAGAGTCTATAGGTTCAGTAAAATGAATGAAAACTTGCACAGATAGACCTGTCCTATTTTTTTTTATTTATAAATATCAGGCATCATTATCAAAATTTTATCTTTGTAACACGGATTAGTCCTTAATAATAAAAATATTCCCTCCCCTGGAATTGTCATCTAAAAACTCTCACTAACAACAAGACACTTAAAATATTCTGGGAGGTCATAACGAACCCCAGGGTTATGCCTAAAGAGCTGCAGGCCGTTAGAACACATGGTAATGTCAGTAATCCTGATTCTATTAGACACCACTGAGCAAGAAAACTGTTAAAGTGAGATAAAAGTCACTTCTCTCAAAAAAATAATAATATTCTAGAATGTCTAGAAAGGGCTATTCTTTGGCTTCATTTTTAACCTGAATAAGAAAACTAAACACTACACTGCAACAACCTAATTTCAGCAAGATCATTTATCATGGTCAAACCAGTGTTGAATCACGTGTGGGGAACAGCCCAAACCAAATAGTTCTACTTGTGCATTTTATAAAATAGTTCACATACATTCTCACATGAATTTTATTGGGCCTGATCTGAAAAAAGGGCACACCCACAAAAAAAAGGCAAGTTCACAAAAAATAATAATAAAAAATCACAGACTGTATTGGTGACGACCACCTCGTCCTCGCCCCCGTTCCGTCATCCTAGATCCCCTTCCCCAGAATATTGACGTCCCTTTAATTTTCTCCACCCTTCTTAGGTCCCTTCATGCACTCCCTAGTATAGTTGGTTTGTATCAAGTCCCTCCTAATTTGTCTCACCTGTTTCCCATTTTAAGTTCCTATTTATACCCCAGCCGGTCCCTCTCACACTTGTGTTCGAATTTTGTCAGATATCAGTATCTACAGGTCGCAGTACCTTCACTGTGTCTTTTGCTTCCTTTTCAGACTCGTGCTCCTCGTCTTTGAAGCCAAACCCGGAGTACGGTACACCGTGTTCAGTGACAGTGGGCAGGCTTTATGGGTTCCACAGGACAGTGAGAAATATGAGGAGGAATGATTGTTGAGCTTGAGGTGATGCGTATAGCAAGCGCATCCATGTAATATATTTTTGATCAAACCCAAGTTTTTCCAGGATTCTACACACTCAAAGGCGTTTTATGAATTTAAAGAAAGTACTTCTTCAGGTTTTGTTGCTTTGGAGGCTGTATTTATCAAACGCCATATTTTTGAGGACAACTGGTGCCCTCTGATAAAACCAGTATTCTCCTAAGAGATTATTTAGATTCTTATTTTTTGCCAAGATTTTTGCAAGTATTTTTACATCCACCGTTAAAAGAGAAAATGGTCTGTAAAAGCCACATTCTGCAGGATTTTTGTCTTTGCTATTTAAAATCATATCTATGTTTGACTCTGTATTGGGGGGTTCAGATGTATAGAGTTTAAGGTAATATGATCTTATGGTTGCATTGATTTTTAAAGGATAAGATCTTTATCCTTTAAAGATCTGGTCATAGATCTGTGGGTTGTGTCATGATGCTGATTGTTGTTTACGCTTGTGAGCCAGCAGATGGTTTTATCACCTAATTCATAAAGTGTCCCTTTCAATTTCAATATTATTTGTTCTGCCTGCTTTGTAAAAGAGAGTTCAAACTAAGTTTTCAGGTTTACTTTCTTTTGGTACAGCTGTGAAAAAGTCTGCCTGAGACGATGAAGCGCCTGTTATGGCCTGGCACTATTTTTTCTGGAATAAACCGTAGCTTTTTAAAATCAAAATATCTGTCCCTAGCTTTGGAGTTAAATGAAGAATCCCATCCTATCCCATCCATGATCACTTAAGCCTTAAGTGGTCATTCATTTTAAGGTGGGTTTCCTGAAGGAATATAATGTCTGCTCTGTGAAATGTAATATTTTGGAACACATGCCCTCTTTAAATGTCCATTCAATCCTCTCAATTTCCATGAAATGACATGTAACGTATCCATCCCATTACTGATATTAGTGCCAATCATTAGTTTGTGTTACAATATAATCTCTTGAAAGATGTAGGTTTGATGTTAAATATACAATCATGCTTTGCCTAACTGTGACGGGTGCCCCGTCCGCGTCCCCATCTTGTTTGTCCCGTTCTCAATCCTTAGTTCTGATGGTCCATTTTCTTTCTCCCCTTTCTGTCTCGTGTGTCCCTTTACTTTTGTCCTTCCTTTGTAGGTCCCCTTGCTCCCTTCCTAGTGTTTCTCCTTGGTTTGTACTACTCCCCCTTTATTACCTTCACCTGCTCCTCATTTCCCTGTGTCTCCCCTGTGTCTTGTTTACTCTCCCTATTTAAGCTGGCCGGTCCAGTCTCTCCCTGAGTCTGTCTTGGTCAAAACATCTCATGTATTATTCCTGCATCAACTCGTAAGAGATTTTGGCTGTAGATGTTCTCATTCCTGCACCAACTCGTAAGAGATCTTGGTTGTAGATGTTCTGGTTCCAGCTCCAACTCATAAGAGATCTTGGTAGCAGAGGTTTAGCTTGTTAGGTAGTTTGTTTGGAGAAACCCTTCTCAGCCAAGTGGCTTGACTTGTTCATTTGTTAGTCATCTCATACTTTAGGAGAGGCTTTGTTAAGGCTTGTATGCTAACGTGTATTTCCTTTCTGTTCGCAGACCTGTGTTCCTCACCTTTCTAACTGAGATCCGGCCTCGCCCTGGCTCGATGTGAGAGGCTGAATCCTTTTGTTGTTTTGTTCATTTGAGGAGCATGGGTCCAGCATATATGTTTGTGTGTGTGAATGCAAACAGTGAAAGGTTTATGTATGTCTTAAGAGTGAAACGAAGTTTCATTAAAAAACATTGTATCACCAGCGAGTGTGTCCTCCCCTTTCCTTTATCGAGCGGAGAGCTCCGTGACAGAAGACAGACTCCACAATATCCCAAATGGACACCTCAATGGTTCCCCTCCCTGGAGACCAGTCGCCCTCCAGTTCTCCACCATTTTCGTTGTACTTGGTCGAACTGCAGCTTCTGGAACACCGTCAACACCTGGGGTTCCTAACGTAGACCATGCAGGACATGCTGGGAGGGCTGCGGGACGTTCAACATGCCGGGGTTCTGGCAGCTGCGAACCCACCAGCGCAGAACCCAGCTGCAGCCCCATCTGTATCGGCTTCCCAGCCACGAGGAGGGGCGTACAGGTATGTACACCACTCAGCTCTCCCCAAGAGATATGCAGGGGATCCGAGTGGGGGTAAAAACTTTCTCCTGGCCTGTGAGTTGTTCTTCTCAGGCTATCCAGAGCTCACAGAGCGGCAGCGGATCACGACAGTCATCCAGAGGCTGACTGGGTGGGCTCAGGACTGGGCAGCGGCCATCTAGAAGAGTGGAGGGGTAAGTGCCACTTCCTACTCCACTTTCATCCAACAACTCCAGGTGGTGTTTGATCATCCGAGGCAGGGACCGAAGAGCGGGACCAGACTCCTGCGCCTTCGTCAAGGCGAATATGCCCTTGACTTCCAGATTCTGGCCGCCGACAGCGGGTGGAACGACGAGACTCTCCTCACGGTTTTCAGAGAGGGATTAATTCACAAGGTGAGAAAGGAACTGGCCTGCCGTGACACAGATTAAACCTTGGAAGAGGTTGTCAGTCTGGCAATCACCCTGGACCAACACCTTTGTGAAAAGTCAGGTGGCGTGACGTTCGTTCCGCGCACCTCCCCTCGTCGGAAAAAATCCTCACAGTCTCGATTATCTCCACCCGTCACTACCCCCCCTGCCTCCAGCGAGCCCGCTCCGGAGCGCATGCACCTGGGGGCATCCCATAACAACCACCAACAGCAGCGTCTCGAGGCAGGTGTATGTTTATATTGCAGGAAATCGGATCATTGGTGCACAAAGTGCCCACTACAGCCCCCCAAAACCATAACGTTAAAGGTTGGAAAATGTTCCTCTTTAAGTCAGTTTGTTGTGCCTGTTATGTTGTCCGAATATAACCCCGTACCCTGTGTTTGTGCCCTCATAGATTCGGGATCGGCTGGCAACTTCATTTCTCAGTCCCTTGCCTCGTCTCTATGTATGCCCATTGTTAAGGTGGCCAAACCAATCACGGTACACGCCCAGGACAGACATTCCATTTGCGAAACTACACTTCAGTTTTGCCCCATCCCCATTTCCCTCACCACACAGCAACACCACACAGAAAAGATTTCCCTCATGGTCCTTCCCCAATCACACCACCAAATTATATTAGGTTTCCCTTGGTTACAGGCACACAATCCCCAGATAAGCTGGCGCACACACACCATCACAGCCTGGTCCCCAGAGTGTCACAAATCCTGTGCAGTTCCCCACATACCTGTGCACGCCACCACAATAGAAAGCCCCCACAAGAACACACCTGTCAATATTTAATCTCGATACTCAGACCTCTCAGAGGTCTACTCCATTGCCAGGGCAACCCGTTTCCCTCCGCATCGTCCTTGGGATTGCGCGTTCGACCTGATCCCAGGTAAAACCCCTCCTCGGTCACATCCACTGTCTGAGCCAGAAAATCAGGCATTAGAGAACTACGTGGCCGAAGCCTTGGAGCAGGGGTTTATCAAGCGCTCGTGCTCTTCTGCCTCCGCCTTGTATGGATTACCGAGGGCTCAATGACGTCACAGTGAAATATACGCATCCTCTGCTTCTCATCCTGGCGACCATTGAGCGGCTCCGGGGGTCGCACTTTTTCACTAAGCTGGACCTCCGGATTGGGTGCGCATAAGGGTGGGTGATGAGTGGAAGATGGCGTTTACCTCTGCCTCTGGCCATTATGAATATTTGGTTGTGCCTTTTGGCTTGGCATCAGCTCCCTCCATCTTCCAAGCACTCGTAAATGATGTCTTACGAGACATGCTTGATAAATTCGTCATCGCATATATCGATGATATTCTAGTTAATTCTGGTTCCATTTCAGAACACGTTAAACAAGTTTGGAAAGTACTCACCCACCTTTTGGAGCACGGATTGTACGTGAAGGCCGAGAAATGTGAATTCCACAAAATGGAAATTACATTTCTCGGTCACCGCATCGGCCGGGAGGGATAATCGATGGAAGAGGTTAAGGTTGAGGCCAGAGCCCACATGATTAAAAGAGCTACAAAGGTTCCTAGGGTTCGCTAATTATTACCGTAGATTCATTAAGAACTACAGCACAGTGGCTGCCCCACTAACGTCCCTCCTGCGAGGCATGCCGAAGCACATAACGTTTGATCCTGCCGACAGGGCGGCATTTGACCGTTTAAAGAAAGTTTTCTGTATTGCCCAAACCTGAGTGGCAATACACCGTAGAGGTTGACGCCTTGGAGGTAGGGATTGGGGCAGTCCCTCTAACGGTGCCGGACAGACCGTCGTCTCACCTGGTGGTAAACTTTGTAACGGACCTGCTGGCATCTATAAGGTACACTATTGTGTTGGTTGTGGTGGATCGGTTTTCGAAGGGTTGCCGATTAATCCCATTACGTGCTCTCCCCTCTGCTCGACAGGTAGCAGACGCTCTGTTCCAATCGGTGTTCCGGGTGTACGGTATCCCGGAGGACATCGTGTCGGACCGTGGCCCCCAGTTCACGTCCAGAGTGTGGAAAGCGTTTTTTAGTCATTTGGGGTCCGCGGTCAGCCTGACCTCTGGGTACCTTCCCCAGTCTAACTGAGAGGACTATACAAGAGCTCGGCCAATTTCTCTGGGCTTACTGCCATAGCCGGCAACATGACTGGGCAGATTACCTCGTCTGGGCAGAGTACGCCCAGAACTTGCTGCGTCACTCCTCCACCGGCCTAACACCTTTCAAGTGTGCTCGGGCGTCAATCCCAGCTGTGTCCATGGGACCAGAACCCCACTGAGGTGGTGGATGACTGGTTCCGTTTGGCAGAGCGGGTGTGGGAGGACGCACACACCAACATCCAGTGAGCAGTTCGGCGGTTTAAAGAACGTGCCGACCATCATTGGAGGGAGGCGCCTCAGAAAAAAGAGGGTTACAGGGTTTGGCTATCTACCAAAGATTTCCGTTCATCTTTGCCGTGTTCCAAACTGTCCCCCTGTTTCGCTGGTCCTTTCCTGGTAACCAAACAGAAGCAAAACGTGCAGAGTGGCAGAGAGAAAAGTCAATTTCACTTGATCTCTCTGAATGCTGCCTGTTGCTTTGCCAAACGTGTGGTCATATCAGAATCAGAATCAGAATAATCTTTATTGTCACTGCAAGTACAACGAGATGTAAAGTGCCATCCCTCAATGCAACCCTTGAAACCTAGTCACACACACACACACACACACACACACACACACACACACACACACACACAAAGCATACATTCTGTTATTGCTCAATCTTTTTTTGCATTAATTGCATGAGTGCCAAAATAATTTAGTTTTTATTGCACATTGTGTGAACCCTTTTTATAGCAGCATTCAGTACTCTTATTGCACTGGGAAAAAAAAAGTTTTTATATCTGCTGGTTCTTGTTTTTAATGTTCTATACCGTCTGCCAGACAGTAGTATATCAAACAGTTGATGATCCCGGGTGTGAATTGTCCTTTGCAATTTTATTGGCAATTTTGAGGCAGCAGGGTTTGTGTAGATTTTCCAGGTTGCTGAGAGGGCAGCCTACAATCTTTTGGGCAGTTCCGCTCTTTGGGTGGAGAAGGACATTGTCTTTCTACTTCCTACAACTTGGCCCAGCAAAGGACTCACCCATTGTTCTGAAATCAGTGGAATCTGACAACGATAGACCGTGGACGTTGTCCCGGGGATTGGCTTAGGTGCTGGCATTTGGTGCTTAGGTGATGGCATTCAGTGTAACTCTGCCAGTTTCACTATAGTGGCACTGTATTCAAAATATACAGGACTAAACTTAAAATATTTAGAACAGGACTATATTACACAGCCTTCACCCACCCCTCATCAGAGACAATGTCCTCCATCACACCTCTCACCCCATCACCCCCTCCTTCACACTCCCAAGTCCAGAGCCAGACAAAGTATCACCCTCTTGCCTCAAAGTCTGTGCTGATCACCTGGCTTCCATCTTCACCTGCATCTTCAACAGATCCCTGGAGCTGTGTGAAGTCACCTCCTGCTTCAAACGCTCCACGATTATCCCAGTCCCCAAGAAATTCTCCATCACAGGACTAAATGACTATGGACTTGTCGCCCTGATGTCTGTGGTATGAAATCTTTCGAATGCCTAGTGTTAGCCCATCTGAAGGAGATTACACTACACCAGCTGTGCCCCCTGCAGTTTGCCTACTAGGCAAACAGGTCAGTGGATGATGTATTGAATATGGGTCTGCATTGAATCCTGCAACAAGAATCAGGACATTCCAAGCAGCAAAGCTCATTTCTTGAAACTGAAATGACATTCTCAAAACAACATGGACAAATCTCCAAACCACCTTACAATGGTTCACAACAGAATGGCATTTCTCATAGATTTCATCAAATTGCAAATGTCTCAAGTGTCTCAGTGTACCTTTGTAAATGGTTACATACAAGTAGCCTGCAGTTTGCACAATGAGCCCACATTTAGCACTTTTTCCAAATAAATAGATCTTGCCGATCTAAACTGTTTAGTTGATTCTCAGGCTATTGGTAGTTCTCTCCAGAACATGTCAGGATTATTTCATTCTGTAATTCATCATATGCACAATGTTAAAATAAGTCAAGAACATAATTCCATGAACAGCATATATGAATCTTGAAAAATGTCTTACATTCATGCCAGTTATTGACAGTTAGGTGAAATTAGAACTTGACTAATGAAGGAGGAAGACAGGTGCTATTTATGATTGTGAATGCTGCCAAACATGAATATATAGAGCCAGGGCCAGTACCATTTGCAGTTTAAACATGAAGATACCTTGCAAAGTAAATTAACCACTTCCTGCTCAAGGAAGTGGAAGAGGAGGAGAAAGAAGAAGAGGGGGAGGAGTCAGGATGTGTGGTGGTGGAATAGGAAGACTCGATTATTGTAACAGCATCCTGTCAGGCTGCTCCAATAAAAACTTAAACAAGCTCCAATTGGTCCAGAATGCGGCAGCCAGAGTCCTCACCAGAACCAGGACATTTGACCACATCAGTCCAATATTATCCAGACTACATTGGCTTCCAATCAAATATCGTATTGATTACAAAATTTTACTACTGACCTATAAAGCCTTAAACGGCCTTGACATTACCATATACAGTTCTGAGCATACAGTAAAGCAAGGCATGTAGAAACTATACATTGTGTGTGTGTGTGTGTGTGTGTGTGTGTGTGTGTTTATGCCTACAATACTGTGATAGCTCAATGGGATGTAATTAAATGATCCTTTCCTCAAAATCCTCAACCTCTTCACTCAACTCTATTCCAACACGTTTGTTTAAAGATGTCCTACCAATAATAATTAGACCTATCTTCGCAGTATTAAACTCCTCATTTAATATTGGTTATCTACCAAAAACCTTTAAATTAGCAGTTATTCAACCGCTATTAAAGAAACCACACCTTGATCCATGCTCTCCAACTATCATCCTATCTCTAACCTTCCATTCGTGTCTAAAATCTTAGAGAAAGTAGTGGCCCAACAGCTAGGTTCATTTCTCCAAAATCACCGACTATATGAAAAATTTCAATCTGGGTTCCGTCCACACCATAGCACAGAAACAGCTTTAGTAAAGATAGTGAATGATCTTTCACTGTCAGCTGATAAAGGTTTAGTCTCTTTACTGGTTCTGCTGAACCAGACTAGAAAACCTTGTCGGAATCACAGGAGCCGCCTTATCCTAGTTTAAATCGTACCTGACCGACCGCTATCAGTTTGTAAGTGTCAACAGAGAATCCTCAGCCCCCACCAATGTAAAATGTCCTGTCCCACAAGGCTCTGTTTTAGGACCACTTCTATTTACCTTGTACATACTTCCCTTAGGGGCAATTATTCTGAAACATGAAATTAGCTTCCACTGCTAAGCAGACAATACACAACTTTGTATCTCTGCAATTCCCGATGATAAACATAATTTAAAGAAAATCGGGGACTGCATTAAATATATAAAAGACTGGATGTCCAAAAACTTCCTCTTACTAAATGCAGATAAAACTGAGGTCCTCCTTTTAGGTCCGAAAGCTGCTAGAAACAAACTGTCAGGTCTAATGCTTGATCTCCTACATCTACTGTAAAAAACCTCGGCGTTACCTTAGATCCTGACCTTTCATTTGACACACATATAAATATTGTGATAGAAGTAGCTTTTCTTCACCTATAAAACATTGCTAAGCTACGTAGAGCACTATGCCTCCACGATGCAGAAAAACTTGTCCATGCATTTATTTTCTCTAGACTCAATTATTGTAACAGGCTCTGGTCAGGCTGCTCCAATAAAAACTTAAACAAGCTTCAACTGGTCCAGAACTGGCAGCTAGAGTCCTCACCAGAACCACGAAATTTGACCACATTAGGCCAATATTATCCAGACTACACTGGCTTCCAATCAAATATTGTATTGATTACAAAATATTACTACTGACCTATAAAGCCTTAAACGGCCTTGCACCTGATTACTTTTGTGTCACTATGAACCACTATGGTCACTCAGATCTCAAGGTGCTGACCTTTTAACTATTCCCAGGGAAGATCATTCTCATACATAGCCCCCAAGCTCTGGAATGCCTTACCACACAACGTTCTGGACTCAGACACAGTCTCAGTTTTAAAATCCAGGCTAGAAATACCTGTTTAGTCACGCTTTCTGTATTTAAATTCGTTCTTACACTCTCCATATAAATAAATCATGCTCTTAAACTTATGCAGAACTAACTCCATCCTCTGTTTTCTCTGAGGGGAACTGCTGCACACCTGCTGGATCGATCTCCACCGGGACCAAGGTGTCTCGTTATTTATCTAGTGCTGTGTTGTATTTGATGTCTCTCTCTCTCTCTCCCAGTGTTGTATTGATGTCTCTCTCTCTCTATCTCTCTCTCTCACTCTCTCTCTCTCTCTCTCCCAGTGTTGTAATGATGTCTCTCTCTCTCTCTCTCTCCCAGTGTTGTATTTGATGTCTCTCTCTCTTTCTCTCTCCCCTCCTCTCTCTCTCCCTTCTTTCTTCCCCTCTGGGTCGACCTGAGGACGGTTCCCCTTTTGAGTCTTGGTTCCTCATGAGGTTCTTCCTCCATCTGAGGCAGTTTTTCCCCGCCTCTGTCGCCTTCAGCTTACTCATTAGGGGCTCGGACCTGGACTCTGTAAATCTGCTTTTTGACAACCTGGTTGTAAAAAGCGCTATAGAAATAAAATTGAATTGAATTGAACAGTATGATACTATTAAAATAACAAATATAAATTGGAGTCGTATTCCAGTCACTTGGCAGTGATGCATTACAATTATATGTAAAACAGAAATACAGTTACATTTGTAATTCATTCTGTAACAAATACATACGGCAGACATTACAAATGTTGATAGTGCTGTCATTTGACTTCTATGTCTAGGATTGGATTACAATCTCATATGGGTGGCAGAGGAAAACTTCTCAATGAATTACAAGAACAAGTGATCTGTAACATGGTGACTGCAAATAATACTCTCACATTGAGACAGATCAGTGAAGCAATCCTTCAAAAAATGGCATATTCCAAAATGTAATCTCTAGTATCTCCACAATTGACCAAGAATCACCTCACATCCTCATGTTTGTCAATGCAGCTGGATTCAACCTGGCCAAGAGCTGCAGACGTGGCCATAACATCACTGACCAGCGAGCCACAGTGGATGTCCTAGGCCAGCACAGGGCAGTTTATCAATTTGTGCTGCCATATCTGAGAATGTTGTGGCCACACACATCCCACATTTAGGCCCATATAACACACAAAAGCTCCTCATTTTCTTGAACCATCTTTACAGTGATCTGGTCTCAGAAAATTAGACATGTCTCTAAGGGCCTCACCTACCACACTATGTGATTGTCTGGGTCAATGTGGATTTCCAGCATGGCTCATCAGGGCCTGGTTGACTGACTATCCAAGGGTGCTCCTGGAGCTACTACCACCATACTCTCCACTTCTCAATCAGATTGAGAAGCTTTTCTCCACTTGGAGAGTGTATGAATATTGGGCTCAGAACCAGGGGTCCCTGCTCCAGTGTAGGGGATGGTTCAGACAAGGGATAATATCCCCTGCGATGTATCCAAAAATCATATGGACAGCAGGAGGACGAGGATGATGGCTAGGAGAGGAAGGGTGACGGCAGTGACCAGTGAAAGTGTTACTGTGGTTGTGAAACTTTATTTACAGCAATGTAGGCTAAATATAAATGTTTCTTGTTTTTTGTTGAAGTTTATGTTTCGTACACTGTATACATTTTCTTTTTATGTACTCTAATGTCTGGAAGTTACTTTATGCGTGTGAATAAAAATGATAACAATTTCCTTGGGACTATGAATGCAGTGTGTGTGATGTCAAACTTTGGAGGCTGCTCTTATTATAAAATCCTTTTTTTTTCAGTTTTATACACAATTGTATTCTGTTAGCTCGACCTCTGCAATAGTTACAAAACATCTAAGCATTTTGACTTGCAGTCACACAATGCCCAAGGGACAATTCATTTTGGGGGTACTGATATAGAAGGAAAATTTTAGATACCCTTCTTAAATATGAATCTCTGAGAGCACAAAGAGACAGGACATTCCGGAAAGGCCCTGTGGAACATGTGCCCCTGTAATTGAAAATAGCTGTGGAAGGACAGAATATGTTCATGTGTGAATTGTCCTATAAGAAGAGGGATGTATGGATGGAGTCAGTTGTAAGGGGATTAGACTATGCAAATATATGTGGGATGTCCTATGAAGTCTGTATAAATGATCTTGCAAAGAAGAGCTCAGGGCATTCTTCCTTCTGCAGAGGGGCGTACGGGCCAATATTGAAGTTTTTCAATATAGCCTGTTATATCTGAAACCAGAGTTTTCTTCTCTTTTTGCTCTCCTTCAAAATGATTCGCATCGAAACTCTGATCCAACACTGACTATTTATATGAGGAAGGAATGTAGTTTTGACACATGCATAAACTGTTTTGGGAGAGATATGAGGTTTTGCAGGTGATCCATGGTGTTGTGCTGAACAATCCAGGTGATTTTTGTAAGTATGAATGCTGATGAGCCAAAGCAATTGAGAAAGATCTATGCAATTTTTATGGTACTGACTTTTTACATGGGAACCTTTATAGTTTTAAGAATGTAATTTCGGTTTCAAGAAATAAGCCAAACAAGCGGAGAAAAACTGTAATTGGGTGACAGCCTGCTGCTGCCATTTCTTTATCAAATTTCAATTAAAATAACGGTTATTTCAAAATTATTTATAGGGCTACGTCTGCTTCATTGAGTGCGTGAGCAAATGTTATTCTTATTGATCAGTTTAGGCATGTTGTGCACATAATTATTTGATGTGATAGGTTACATCTTGGATTTGTTTGGAATGTGAGAGAATACAGAGAATACTTTCAAACCCCAGTTCTTGTGAAAGGTGTTTTTTCCCCTCGTTGCTCAACTACTAAACTGAAAAGAGTAGATTACACACACACATATATGATGTAGACTAGGCTGTTGTAATGAATTTGATCATGTTCCACAAACCTGGCTTGCCAGCTTATACAACCATAATTATCAAAATCTTCCTCATTATTACTATT
>JBBKCR010142437.1:0-20221 GCA_037577295.1 Ladigesia roloffi | reverse complement strand
CACACACTCGCACACATATAACAAAGGCAACATTTATAGTATTACTTTATCTGAAAAAAGTGAATGGTGATCAGGGAACTTACATATCAGCTATATAAACTTGAAGCTTCAGAATCGGCATCGGTATCGGCCGATCACCTAGACAAAAAATCGGTACTTGGTGGCAAAAATCCTGATCGGAGCATCCCTATCATTTACATATATCAGCCTTAATAAAACAGAAATGTTAATTCTATGGTTTGAAAATGACCAAGATACATATACATATCCCACACCATTACAGCATATTCAGTTCCTCATTAGCAGAACAGCTAATTTTTTTTTTGTTATAGATATATATTAGTGCTGTCAAGCGATTACAATTTTTAATCTAATTAATTACATGGTGTGGCAATTAATTAATCTAATTAATCACATTTAATCGTAGAGACATACAGACTTAGTAGAAGCAGTTTTTTTACCATTTGTTATTGAATACAAGCCTATAAGTTAGGCTACAATGGTCATGATATTTTTATCACTGACTGAACCCAACCTAGGAATTAGGTTACATTATATAACAGTTTGATAAACTACGTCTCCCAGCTTTCTCTCACACACACTATGGCCGGTGCTGAGACTCTGCCCCTCTGGAGTTCTGGATGAAGAAAGCTAATGTGGCTACTTATAGCACAATTTTCCCTCTCTCTCTCTCCTGCTGGCTCTAGCTTGACCAACACCTCTCATACAGATAGTACGACCAGGTTCAACACTTCCCAATGGGCAAAGTGTTGAAATAAACATTTGTTTGTGCTTTGTGTTCGCTTTCGCCTCACACGGCTGCGCAGCTGCGTTCCAAAGTTTAACCGGGAGCGTCTTTTCCAAAAAGCAAAAATTCCCCTTCAGAGTCAGAATCGGCAAAATATTCACAAGACAATTTATTAGCCATTTGGCCGTTTTTTCTTCCAAATCTCACTCAACTGAACTGTGCTCTCTGGCTGCTCACGCAGCAGTGATCTGGGACTTGGATCTCCTGCTGGTTCCTCAAAACTTTGAACGGGAGGATATATGTGCGTGTGTGCGTGCATGCGTGCGGATGGGTGTGGAGGTGTGGGTGTGTGTTGGAGGGTGGGGGACATTCCAACTTACTGTAACACTAATTCCACTTACTATCACAATAATCTAACTTTAAATAATCGCTCTGTTCTAATTGAATTCTAATGTAATTCTAACAAATCCAACTCTTATCTAGACTCTATGGCTCAGATCTGGTCTAGATCTGTTATACAGACACTTCAAGCTTGAGCTTGTTGTTGCATGTGAAATAGTTGTGAAACTGGAAGAAGTGTTAATAATAAATGGGGAAGCGTCATTTTTGGCCTGACATGCAATAAAGCTAAAAATAGATGATGAGAGAAAATGTAGACTATTACTAATCTAACATTAAAATGAATGTAAGTCAAATCTAAACTAATCTTAGTCTAATTTTAACAAAGTCTAACTCTAATTTCAGATAACTAGTGCAGTCTAAATATAGTTTAATTTTAATCTAATTAGCTATGATCTCATCTAACTTGGTGATTAATTCAAACTGTTGTTTCAATCTCATCTAACTAATCAAACTCTAATCCAACTCTTATCACTTACTTTAGTCTAACAAGTTCAAATCTAATCTAATTCTGTTCTTACCCTAGTTTAACTTTAATTACCTGTAATCATGTCTTACTTTCGTCTAACTTAAATCTAATCAAGATAAAATCAAGGTCTAATCATACTCTTGTCTAACTAATCAAACTGTAATCTAACTATACATTACTCAGACTCGGGTTTCACTATTTGAACTCTAATTGAACTTGAATATGTGATCCTGCTGTAGTGTAACTTACAAATGATGTGATTTCACTCTTATGCTAATTATACTCTAGTTTAATTTGAACTCTTAACAAATCTGATCTTTCTGTAGTTTAATTTTATGTAATTAACTCTAAATCTAAATCAAACTTAAATTGATACTTTTATCTGACTCATACCCAGTTTGATCCTGTTTAACTCTAATCTCACTCGTGTGACTCTGCCTGAACTGAAGAGCACACACACAGCTGTGAGTGTGAGAGTGAGTGTTTTCCGGGTGTTTCTTTAATCTCCGGGGTGGCCGAACCTACAGACTGAGGAGAACCTCAGTATGGGAAATGTGTGTGTGTGTGTGTGTGTGTGTGGGGGATTGGATGTGAGTAAGGATGAGACAGACCATGTGTAAGAGAAAAAGTATGTATAAGAAGACAGTGATTGTTTGAAAGTTACATTGTGTATGTGTGTGTGACTATTGAGTGGCCCTGTCCAATCATAGGTGGGGGTTTCTGGGGCCTGACCCCTTCTTTGAGGCAGTCTCTTACTGTCTTCCAGAAACTGTCCTTCTGATGCTGTCCCTAAGACACTGTCCTTCAGAATCTGTCCTGCAGGTGCTGTCCTCACACTGTCCCTCGGAAACTGTCCCTTTGAAATAATTATTCTCACAAACTATCCTTCAGAACCTGTCCTTTGGAAAGTGTCCTTCAGGCAATGTCCCTCAGAAACTGTCCTCACAATGTCCTTCTGAAAATGTCTCTCAGAAACTGCAGAGAGAGCGAGACAGAGAAAGAGCAAGAGAGAAGGAGAGCTTGTAAAAAAAAAAACCTCAGACATTTCACATGTATTTCAGAAGCTGTCCTTCACACACGGTCCCTCAGAAATTGTTCTTCTGAGACTGTCCTCCTACTGTTTGTCAGACACTGTCTTCACACTGTTTCTCAGAAAATGTCCCTCAGATACTGTCCTTTAGAAACTGTCCTTCAGAGACCTCCCACTGTGCTTCTGACACTGTCTGCCTACTGTTCTTCAGACACTCTCCTTCCACTGTCCTGCTGTGCACAGCACCCACTAGTGGATTTAGTATTCCACAGATCTGAGATGGCACCAGTTCTTCCCAGTCCACTTGGCCTGGTGAAGACTGTGTGTGTGTGTGTGTGTGTGTGTGTGTGTGTGTGTGTGTGTGTGTGTTCAGTGATAGGAGCGAGTGGTGATTCAGAGGAGCAGAATGTGAAACTTTTTTCTCCTAAAAACAATGAAACACACACCCATGTTCACTAATCGTGTGTGTGTGTGTGCATATGTGCTTTCCTGCTGCAGGCCAGTAGCACTGACTTCATTCTCATGGGACTCATGCAGAGAATATTCCAGAAGGTTTAAGTGTATTATTTCACTGTGCTTGTGTGTGAGTGTACAATGTAATGTCCTCACAGAGATGCACTGAAACAGGATATTTCTCTACTCTATGTTGTTCGCTTTCTTAGAGGTTGTGTAAATTTGTCATTTGCATAACAGCTGCTGTACATTTACTTTTACACAATGATCTCATATGGTTGAAATATTATACATTTAATAATTTGAATTCCTTAATATTTACAAGCTCTCTCTCTTTCACTTTTTCTCTCCCTCTCTCTGCTTTTTCTCTCTCTCTCTCACTGTCTGTCTGTAGATGGATTTGGTGTCCACCATAGGAGAGAGTGTCTCTCTGGGTGCTGCAGGTGTGATCCTTTGGGGCGACTCCACCTACACCAGCAATGTTGTAAGATTTCTTCACAACTCACATAATGCACCGTTACTTTCACAAAGCTCCTGAGTAGGGAAGGGTGTCGTTAAGATTGTAACAGTATTACTACTTTTGTAAATACCACTTATCGATTTGTAACTTAAACCGAATTCTTATCGGTACTTTTTGTACAATTTTTTACTTAAAAAGCTGAAACAAATTGAGAACAGAATACCAACACATTAACCCTAAACCTAACCCTAATCTAAAAAAGTTGGACTCTCTACAAATTAAGTGTAAAAATACTTTGGATCGTTTGGCTCTTTCTGCCATTGTCACTCCATAAGCTCCCTCGTGTGCTTTTATAATTAACCACCGGGGCCAATTAAGTACCGAGTTTCGGTACCCACCTCTACTCCTGAGAGTTTCTTTTATGTATTTTATTATATTAATTTTACACTTAATGTGTAAAATTATACTTAAAATTAAGTTAGTAAGCTATTAGGCTATATACACAATCTAATGGCTGATCTGAATTATTCAGTATCCACTACAAATTGTTTGGTATCCCCAATTAATTCACTATGACGTATTCAGTAGTTATTATGAATATTCAGAATCAATTCTGAATTATTGTGTATCTTGTTTTATCCATTATGAATTGTTCAATAGTTACTATTAATTATTTAGTATCTAATGTGAATTATTCTGTATCCACTAATTATTAATTCTTATAATTTATTCTGTACCTGCTTTTAATCATCATGTCTCAGTATCCATTATGAATTGTCCAGTATCTACCATGAATAATTTGGTATGCACAATGAATTATTCAGTATCCACTATTAACTATTTAGTATCCATTATGAATTACGCAGTATACACTATGAAGTATTTGATATCTACAAAGAATTATTCAGTATTTACTCTGAATTATTCAGTGTGTACTTAAGTGACGTACTGTGCTGACTGCAGTGTGTCATCCCATCCTCTAGAGTAGCTGTTCCAGTTTGAGAGACTACCTGCAGGGCTCTCTGGGCCGGTACCTGCTGAACGTCTCCTCAGCAGCGGAGCAGTGTAGCCGGCACCTGTGCGGTTTCCGAGGCCGCTGCCTACGCAGACGCCCTGACACCGACACCTACCTGCACCTAGACGCGCGCACGCACTCGCTGGAGCTGCGGGACGGCCGGCTGGCGGTGCGAGGCCAAATGGACTCTGACGAGCTGGCCAGGATGCGGGGCGACTTCCAGTGCCAATGTTACACCGAATACAGTGGCGCAGACTGCGGCCAGAAACAGGCCATCGGCAGGGCTGAGCCCATCAGGAACTCTCGGCGTCTTGGCCTGCAGGTGGCGCTGTTGTTAATGCTGCTGCTGTTTTTTTTGCAGTGAGGAGTTTGGCTGGAAAATCGCTGAAAAATCCTCCCGAGGGTTTAATGATGCCTTCACATGCTCATCAGGAATCTGTGAGTGGCAAGGCTGGAATTACAGAGTTGAAAAGCTGAGGAATGTATTTTTGTGACTTTATTTACCTTTCTGAATGAAAGAAGTGTAAATATGGGTTCAACTGACTGCAGACTGCATGATCATTTTATGTAAAATGGTCATTTAAATGGGACACCATGAGTTAAAGTGGGCGGGGTGGAGACAGAGGGGCAGGGAGAAGGTGTGGTCAAACAAAACTTGCCAGCTGTGCTTGTTAGGTAGACCTCCACTGATTTTGGCCAGTCTGTTTTGAATTTAACCCCAAGTTGCTCCAGGAAGACTGTCAACTATAGTTAGGGAATGGAAGTCACTTTGGATAAAAGTGTCTGCTAAGTGCCCTAAATATAAACGTAGCCCACAGTAAGTGGAAGCATATATAAAGTCTAACAGTGCTAAAACTGTTCGTTAGACTTTATAGTCTCATTCTTTTTAATCACAACTTACCGTGACAAACATTTTTAATGTCATAACTGACCTGTGCTTTAGTGTCTCACAGCTGTTTTTTTTAGCAGATATTCCTCCAAAACCAGTTTTAGAGCCCTATTTTGCGTACTTTGTTTGTATTTTTTTCCGGCAGAGTGGTATCACAATGATTGAATGTTCCAGTCTCTGTATTTCCAAGGTGACATGCCTTCTGTCCCTGATCAAAAAGATGTTGGAATGTTGCCAGTAACGCATGCAGTGGCATAGTTCACAATAAATAAGATGAAGAACAGTAATTCAGGCTATGTGTGTGTACGAAAATGGCCATTGTTAGAAGGAAGCTGCGTTTGGTGATTATAAAGTGTCTTTACCCTTTACCTGCCCTCCACTTTCCCCTCGCCATGAAAACAGAGTGTCCAACGTTCCGTTTAAACCAGTTTCCAATACCTCCACTTGTGGGAACTCTCACATACCACTTTTTAGTGTGTGGGACTATTCCTGCAGTATTAGCCTATTGCAGTCTACCCTCACTATGGAGGACCTACCACACCTTCTCTGCTGCTTTTGACTCTTTTTAGTGCAGTTAAACTCAAGAAGGCTGCCTACTGCTGCACAGAATGATGAACTGCATGTATTGAAAAAGATTTTATATCATGCCTCAAAACATGACTCTTCAAGCCTGTATTTATGACCCATGCTCTGTAAAAATGTTCATATTTGGGTTGGCATTTTTAAGAGCTTCTGAGCTTTGAACAAATTTTGTTTGTTTTGTTTGTTCTGCCTTATCTCTCAAGCCCAGGTCGCACTACAGCGTCCAGGCCTGATGCAATACAAGACTGAGCAGCTCTAAAGCTTCACCAAAGCCTGACCACTGCTGGATAGTGTTGCACAAAACACACAAACACAAATTCTTGCTCCAAATAGGGGTTTTCAATTTCATTTCTTTTTTTTTCTTTTTTTGCGGGCAGGAATGAACTGGAAGGTTTTGCCAATTATGTTAATGTTATATTTTCGTATTTCACTTTCACTTTTGGAAGACACCCAATAGTGAAATGGTGTGTAAGTGTTTGTGTTGATAGATATGTATTTGTTTTTTTTAGTGCCTCAGAAAACGTTCAGTATGCAGAGAGACCCATCACACACACACACTGTTTTCCTGTCACATGTTGGTCAGGTGTGTGGACTGCTATTGGCTCTCAAATTAAATTCTGCTTTTTTTTCACCAAAACACACCGTTGTGCCAATGCTTTGGGGTTTTGAATATTGTTGAGAATCCAAAGAGTTGTAATTGCAATTTTCTATTTGTTATTTTGTACAATAAAAATCAGGATTTGATAGAAGTGATGCTGTTTTATTTCTCTTTACTTCTCATTGTGGACATTAAATATTAGTTGTAAAAATGATTAATATCTGCTGAATCATATAATTTAAATC
The DNA here is from genome assembly GCA_037577295.1 of Ladigesia roloffi. Lineage (NCBI taxonomy): Eukaryota > Metazoa > Chordata > Actinopteri > Characiformes > Alestidae > Ladigesia > Ladigesia roloffi. The sequence goes on along the minus strand of JBBKCR010142437.1, from coordinate 13,333 downwards.
ATATTACCAATACAGTATAAAAATATATAGACTCTAAACCAACAAAGGGTGTGTAACTGCAGCTTCTCTAAACGTTCCAATGCTCCACGACGATCTGCTCACTAGTTTCATCTTTTAATTTTTTTTTACAAGTTCTCTCTCTCTTGCCCTCTCTCTCTCTCAGTCTCTCTCTCTGTTCCTCTCTCTCTCAGTCTCTCTCTCTTCCTCTCTTTCTCAGTCCCGCCCCCGCAGTGTTTTGGGTTGTGTCCCAGTTCTGTAGGGGGTGACTGGGCCGCCCCAGAGGCTGTGTTTCAGGCCTGGCAGGACAGAGGAGGCCTTGTTTTATAACTCCAACCAGACACACATGCACACACACTCGGTTACCCCCAGAAAGAAGCCCCCTGCACTGGTTATTGTACTTTAGGTTAGAGAAGCTGCAGTGATTGTCTCATTGTGGGCTCCTGACCCCCAGGATCACAATAGGCAAAGGTTCTCACACTCGCAAAGGTTCATAATTCACAAGCACGAGCGAAACAATTCCGCGATGTTCTAAGGTCTTGGGCCGTTCTTTATTTCTTTATATTTTGCTTCCCAAGAGCAAGATGTTCTTGTATTTTTTATGTAGTTTTGAGATTCCTTATAGCTCAGCAGAGATACCACATACCATACAGACACCATAAACCTCACCAATACCTTATACCTCAGAAAGATACAATGTACAATCCAGGTACCAAATTCTTCACAGAAATATACACATATAACACACAGAGATACCATACAGAGATAAAAAATACCTTACAGAGATACCATAAAGGGATGCCAAATATCTCAGAGGGACACCATTTATATTACTTAATTCACAGCCAGCATGATCATATATACACATTGTTCGAATAATCGATATGTATTTTGTGTGAGCTTTTAAAGTTCTCGGTTAAAGGATTGATCGCCATATCGCCATTTGTTTATTGACATAATGGAACCCTTCGGCACATTTGTACTCTCTCGGTCATACAGACGCAGAAAGTTTGGATGAGATTATTTTATACTCTAATAAGCCGAATAAAGCGATTTTGTTCGGTAATGAGTCACGGGTGGAACCGCTGTTCTCAGGACTGTTTCCACCCGGATCTGTTATTGTGTGCTGTGGGCTGTGTGCGGGAGTGTGTGTGCGGTTGTGTGGATTTCCGCAGTAGAGATGCGGAGGCTATCCTGTGGTAGTGTTTGTTTGAGCTCGCGGTGATCCGACCTGTACTGAAACCGCCTGTGAGTAACTCAGTACCTGTTAGAGAGAACAACTTACTGAAAGTGTGACAGTAGTGTGCGTGCGTGTGAATATGTGTGTCCCTGAGCGTGGCAGTATTGTTTGTGTGGGTGTGTGTGTGTGTGTGAGAGAGAGAGAGAGAGAGGGAGAGATTGTGATTGTGATTGAGCGTGTGTGTCTGTCTGGCAGTAGTGTTTTCGTGTCTGTAAGTAACAGTAATTTGTGTCTGTGTGACAGTAGTGTGTCTATGTGAATGTACTATGCGTGTGTGTGCGTCTGTGTCTAAGTGACAGTAGTGTCTGTGTGTGTGTCTGTCTGACAGTAGTGTGTCTGTGTGCGTGTGCGTGTGTGTGTGTGTCTGTGTGATAGTAGTGTGTCTATGAGACAGTAGTATGATCGTCTATTTGGCAAGTAAGAGAATAAGAGTTTACGTGACAGTAGGGCTTCACAATTATTTTTATCAATATTAAAATCACAATCGTCAATCATAGTTGTTGATTAAAATACATTTTAGTGCACTTTCTTCAAACAAAGAGTAAGTGAAAAAGGTTTACAGCTCAAAACTTCAAATAAAAGACATATATGTTATAAAATATATGTACCCAAGAAAAGTGGCTAACAAAAGTAAATATGCAATTGCAGAGTGCAATAATAAAATGCAAAAAAAAAGGGAAAAGGGCATATACTACCAGGAACAGGTGTGGGGTGTCATTTGTAAAAACAGTTGAATAAATTTAGGATTAGGGTTCAGTGCAATAGTCATACAGTTTTCATACATTTAGAGCTAAATGTGTTAAAATCTAAATGTTGCACTTTTATAAAAAAGAGACTAAATGTGGGATTTTAATATAGCACTTACTCACTTACTGTGAGATATGCTAATTGGCTACACCCTGTGATTACAATTGACTGTTACTTAGAAGGGAGGTGCACGTTGTGCTGTGGTATCCTCTCACCAATATAGATTTGCGATCTAATATGAAAAATAAATCTCGCATTCTAAATGTGAAACTTTCATTTTAAATAGGGCTAGGGTGATGAGACTTTTCCATAGACCCCTCGTTTTGCATAATAGCCCCTGTAGATCCGGAATTATTAACTGTTTAACTCGGACAAAAGTAATGGGACACCTGGGCAAGTTGAACAGTTTTCAGTTAATAATTCTGTATCTCCGAGGACTGTTAATCACAAAGATTGATGGTTGCCCCAAGTCGCAAGCACATTCTGTGGGGGATTCAAATATTGGGACACATGGGCAAGGTGCTTGATTAAATAGGCAGCATAGCCCATTATTTGACTGTTAATATCAGAGACGATCATTTTAATTAAATCTTGGGAGTCAAAATTATGATTCTGATGAAAGTTAAATTAATTTTAAGCCCTTTGTGATGGTATTGTGTGTGTGTGTTAGGTCTGTATGAAATGGACAAAATATGATCATTGTGATTTTACTGCTACACATTTTGATTTCAATTTTCCCAAATTTCTGGAATGATAAAATCTGTAAATATTCACCCTGTCCACACAGTTCATATATGGAAACAAAGCTGCATAGACCAACACATTTACATATGTCTTCTTATTTACAGCAGTTTAGCCCATTCATGCTGAAGTTCTAAGAAGTGCTTTGGCACTGTACTGACTTTTGAGTGAGCTGCAACACCCGACAGCCAACTAGAAAGGAAACCACATACATAAACCCGTCTTAAGGGCACAGTAACATACACTTACATTCTATATTTGGCAAATAGCCATGTAAGAAGGAATTGTGATGAATTATGAAATTATTTGGTACAAAAGCCCCTCAAACATCAGATAAAAAATTAAATAGAAAGATTGAAATGAAGTCAGGAACACTGTGATGGTTAGAGGCTTGTTTGCATATTGCAGCCTCTGATATCAGTATTGTGGCCCATAGAGGCCCATATTGCGATAACAATAAACAGATTAAATATTGTGTAGCTCTACAGCAAAGTATCTACAGGGTTTATGATTGGCTGAGATTTTAATCTAGTTTTGATGTTTATTTAATTTCATTCATGGGTAGAATATTCGGGTGACTCTGAAATTGCGGTTTCTTTCAGATCCAAGAGGTCTGTTAAGATGAATGTGTTCCGGAACCGCGTTGCTGTGCTCGGCCTGGTGCTCCTTGCCACTCTGCTGCTGTACCTGCTGCTGCCAGCCATGAGGCAGGGCAGCATGGAGCCATCTCTGGCTGTCCAGCGGATGGCGCTCGCAGCTCCCTCTGCACAGCCGTCCACCCCCAACATCACCGTCCGCACTGGCCAGCTGCCCAGCGACCCGCCGCTGTTCTTCAGGGAGGCACTGCCCCTCGACTCTGCTGGGAGACAGGTCCTGCCCAGGTCAGATCTGGAGCCGAGGGGTCAGTGGGGCCCCAGCTTCTCCTCTGTTCACTATCAATCTGTAAAGTCTCAAACTACACCTCTGTTATTTTTGTTGTTAAATTCAATTAAATTACACAAATACAACTGCAAGAAGCATTGTATTGTGAGTACAGTAAACTCCCTAAACTCATGACATGTTTTGTGTTTATGTTCCAAGAGCACCCATGGATAGTGAAATACTGCAAAGTTTTGATATGGTAAAACATAAAAAAATGGCTACAATGCTCATTTTGGAGTGTAACCTCGAAATATACTCTCAAATATGCCCTTAAATTTCATTTTATACTAAGCTTAACACATTACCATGAAAAATTAGCTGAATTTATATTACTATTTGTTACAAAATTAGTAAATTAAATGAATAATTTTATAATAAAATGCATGACAAATTATATATTGGCTGGAAAACAGCCAAATAAAAAATGTTGAGAAAATTGCAAACAATTATTAGTTGGGTTCTAGGAAAAATTCCCTGACCTACTGAGGTCGATCTTTGAACTGTGAATTTGCAGGGGAACACTGTATAGCATAATATGAATATCTATACCGTTCTACGTAAAATATATGTATGTAATACTGTGCAAAATGTAATTGAAGAATGTGCATGTATTAAATTGATTGCATATGTAAATTATTCTGTGGATAGTTTAATATACGTACAAGTATAAAAATTGTGTTGTATGAAGTATATATGTATACTATATATGTATGTCTTTAGAATGGATATAACACAAGTACATAAGACAGACATAGTAATTTTACAACAACAGAGGGATTCAAAATGAAATTAATAAGTGTAGAAACAGGTGCAGATTATTCCAGATGATCAGGCAGTTATCAGTATACTGGTGGAGCTGAACTGAATGCTGAATGCTGAGAATATCTAAAAGTGAAACAGATCAATTGGTCACACGTGAACACACCACTGCACACAGTGTGAACAGCACGAAATTCCTCCTCTGCATTTAAACCCATTCACCAAGTGAAGCAGCAGCAGCCATGAATTCTGCACCCGTGTGGAGCAGTGTGTGGAGACCGTCGCGGGGAGCGGTGTGTGGGAACGGAATTTACTCAGGTTACCTCAGAGGTTCCTACAGTCTGGAGGATCAACCCACAACTTTCTGATTGCAGGGCGAGTGCCCAAACCACACGAGTGTGTAACGAAAGGAGGGGGCATTCCAAATACAAATATTTTTTAAAGTATTTGTCCGAATATAGTATTTGTAAAAAAACAGGTATTTGTGCCAATCTGAATAACGTATTTGTATTTGTCTGTATGTATACATGTATGTTTGTGTACGAAGCTCTTCTGCTCCTTTGATGTTCTGTATTCTGGATGAATATGACACCTAAAGATGTTTGTTCCTCTGTCAGGCTGCAGGTGGTTCTCCTGCATGGACAGGCCTTCACCTCTAAGACCTGGGAGGAACTGGGAACACTCAGTTTACTCGCAGCCAGCGGATACCAGGCCCTTGCACTGGACCTGCCTGGTAGGACACACACACACATCTTATATATACCGAAGTGCAAAAGTCTTGATCGCCTTCATTTCTTCTGAGTTTTCTAACAAAGATCCAGACATTCTTGTATTGAGAAACAGGTCTCCAGACTTCCTGAAGAACTTTCAAAGACTCTGATGATCAGTCCAGTCCATGAACCTGAAACTGATTCAGATGAATATTTTTTAATCATTATCATTAAATCACTCATTTAATCACTACTTATGAATCATTCAAGCATAAAGAAGCTCACAACTTCTTCATAATACCATAATTCTGGTGTCTAACATAATTCCACTGCCTACATTTACGGCATTTAGCAGACGCTTTTCATCCAAAGCGACTTCCATTCCTAACTACAGGGGACAGTCTCCCTGGAGCAGCTTGGGGTTAAGGGTCTTGCTCAGGGACCCAGTGGTGGTGCTGGAGGTAGGATTTGAACCCAGGACCACATGGTCCAGAGGCAAGTGTCCTACCCACTGAGCTACCTCCACCCTAGTGGATTGATACAAACAATGGGCTTTTATCAGATATGATGTGAGCGAAACACTATAACCAATCAGATTATTTCATTTTTTTCTTTTTTGTAGTTAGTTTTGTTCTACTGGTTGCTTTTTCTTTTATTCTGTCTTGTTTGTTTTCTTTCCCATCTCCTGATGTTTGTTTATTCTGTCTGTATGTGTGTCTGTTGGTCTATTTGTTATTTATTTATTCAAGGTTTTGGAAAGTCTCCGGCCTCTGAGACGGTGAAGTCGGATCAGAACCGCGTGGACCTGCTGAATCGTTTTCTGGAGGCTTTAGGAGTTCGGGCCCCAGTGTTACTAAGTCCGTCTATGAGTGGCCACTACTCCCTGCCATTCCTGCAAAAGCATAGCGAGCAGCTGCACGGTTTCGTGCCCATCGCGCCAGTGGCCACCCGTTCCCTCACCCCACAGCAGTACCAGAGCATACAGGTCAGCCGAAAGACAAATGTAACAACAAATATAACAGCACTACCAGAACAGACTGTCCTCACAAATACAGTGAGACATGTGTTTGAAGGTGTATCTTCAAAGTTGCTACACATTCAGTTATTACAAAATCAACAACCTTAGTTAACCTTAATTGCATGTCGATTATAAGGAATTACATACAGAAATAGTAAAGTACAGTGGCCCCTTATAGTCACGCATGAACACCGCATGGCACACGGTGTGATATACTTTCTCTGAATTTAACCCATACACCAAGTGAAGTAGCCAGCAGCCAGTAAGAGCAATGTGTGGGGACGGTATCTTGATCAAGGGTACCGTTGAGGTGCTTAGTAGTGATGAGTTTTAAACCCCTGACCCTATGATTGCAGGGGCAACTGCCTCACCAATAGACCGTCTGTAGTTAATTTTGATTCTAAAATAAAAATAAATGACAAAAATGTAAAGGTTTAGTATAAACTATGGTGTAATCGGTCGTTATGAAGATGCTGTTGCTGTTTCTCTCCTCCAGACCCCCACACTGATTGTGTTTGGTGAACTGGACACAAATCTGGGAGCTCAGTCTTTAAAGAACCTGCAGCAGCTGCCCCACCACACTGTGGTCAGACTGGCTGGAGCTCGTCACGCCTGCTACATGGACAAACCCCGCGAGTTCCACCAGGCCCTGCTGGACTTCCTTAGCAAACTGGACTGACCCTAGGCAGCAGATCCTGAGGAATACGACCACAGAAACAGAAAGTGAACAGATGCGTTTATCAGATATGCCCACCTCCAACTCGTTCCTGCCGCCTCACACCTATACAAAAAACACACACACACACACACACACATTTAGATCAGTTTATTCAATTTCATTCAGTTTATTCAGTGTAAAATCTGAATGCAAGTTCACTATCAGCATTATTACTTACATTTGCAAACTGCAGAAAATAAAACAATAAGTAAAATAGACAAAATAACACTAATAGAGAAGAATAAGAACTAGTCTTGCCAATCATTAAAAAAAAAACTAACAAGTTAAACACATGGCAGACATTAACTGCACTTAAACACTTTAAATGAAACACTAATATGCTATAGTGTTGTAAACCATCTAAAATGACAATGCATTTAGTAATTTAATGTCAGTTCATCTTAGGTGGACAAAGTACAGTTGGCTGTCACCCAGTGAAATCCAGCTCCTTCTTTAATGTTCAGAATGTCTCAGACATTTGTCCCATCTACAACTATATTACCAATAATCCATCATATTTATGTTTGAACAGTCCTTTCAGAGGCTCGATGTGAGCTTGACTGTTGCTGCATCCCAAAAATAACACTATGCAAAAGCCTTGAGACACCCTTCCGTTCTTCACATTTTGCTTCTAAAGATCCAGTCTTTCCTGTATTTTAATCTAGTCTTGAGGAACAGTTCTCCAGGCTTCCTGAAGGACTTTCAAAGAGACTAACAAAAATCTTAAGGCCTGAACCAGTGAGGAAACAAGATCAGATGATCAGGTGGCGCTGAATGCTGAGTGGCTAGAACTCTTTTAGTGTCCTTGTATCTTTAGGCAGTTTGTGGCCTAGTAAACAATTTGTTCTTTCATTTTATTTATGCCAATATGCCAAAGATTCACTGGAATAAAATAGTATTTGTGCAACAACAAGGTCATTCAAGGCAAAAAAAATTGTGGGGGCTCAAGGCTTTTGCATAGTATTTTTTCCAAATTTGACTGCCCTGAAAAGAAATTGCCACTAACACTAAAGGTAATAACAACAACAGTCATAAAATACTAATAATAGTGAGTGAAATAACAGAAATAAAAGCTTGTTTTTATATAAAGGGCTGTTGTGTACAGGGGGTGGCTTTGATCTTCTTAAAGGACTGTAATGTTATCTTGGAGGTTCATGTCCTGTGGGTTGCACAGTCGTATTGCTGCTTAATAGCTTGGTGTACTCGTGCGTACCTGCATGATTTATTGCTACGTTTGTCTATTTGATGTCATGGTGCAGTGTTACAGTTCATTCAAGATCCTTTTAAGAATTTTTATTGCAGTGAAACAGAACCTGGCTTTTTTTTTTTAAACTGGCTTTTGGCTCTTGGTGCACAAGTATGTACCAGCTATGTTGTTCAAGCATCATCCACCTGTGGTACGAAAAGAACAGGTTTCTCAGCCTGGACCCCTTTATTGAGATTCAGGATTCAGGATTCAGGATTCATTTGGGTGTTTTATTTTTCACATGCAGTCCTTTTTTTTGATAGATTTCCCGATAGTTTAAAAAAAAAAAAGTAAACCTATTTAATTTATAGTGTAATAAAAGCTAACGTATGATAGATTAAACATATGAGGAGATTAAATATACTCCAAGGACAAGCCAAGTAAGAACCAAAATCACAGCTTTTGTGATATTTACTGCAAAGCTGCCAAGTGGGCAGTGTGCAAACTACAGTGTAAATAGAGAAAAGAATGACAATAGAGAGAATGTGTCTGTGGGTGCCTGTGCGAGTGTGTGAGAGAAATAGTGTTTGTCCATTGTGTTCTGTTATTTAGATGTCTCATGGATAAAAGCTTCTCCCTGAAATCAGCAGCCTGGATGGGCTCTCTGGTGATCTTGAGAGCTTGGGTAAATTTTCTGCAGGGCTGGTAAGGGTGACTGAACCAGTCTGCAATGCTGCCGGAGAGGATGATTTCAATTACTCCTGTGTAGGATGGGGGTAGAGATCCTGAAACACAGTCTGAGATGATAGAGCCATTGTCAGGCTCTGCTAGTGAGGAAGTTGGTGTGTGTGTGCATTAGGTAAGGTCATTAATGATGTGGACACAAAGTGTACATAAAGCAGAAGAATACTTTGTGACAGATGTGAAACCTGTTTGTAGGAAGTTGGAACATAATGTTGGCAAATGTTTCAGAGGTAGAATTACAGTTAAGCAGCTAAATAACTAGTAGTGTTAATCAGAAACTCTGGGTGTTAACCAAGGGTTCATCTGTAGGTAACATGGTTACAGCGGTGTCCCAGTTGCCCTCTGTAGTGAGATGGTTCAGTGGCTGGGAAACCACCCTTTTGATGATGTGTCTCAAAGGTGGAAAACTAAAAAAAAAATCCTTCAGAGTGGATTTTTAGAGCTTTTTGTGAACAAACCATCATGGATCAGGGTAGCGACTCAAAGTACAGGAACGTCTCGTCCAAGACTAAAATGACTAAGGCAGCTTCTTGGCAACCCCGATACTTTTCCAGGCGGATATTTTGCTGCTCATAACCAGCTTTTCTTTGTCTCATCAGAAATAAGTCACTTTGGAAGAGATTTTGGAACTAGTTTCTAACTTTTAATGGAATACATGACGACCTTGATTCATCAGAACATTCAGTAACATCCTGAGAATATTCTCCCTGTCAGAAACACTGATTGGTTAGAGGCTCATTTGCATATTGCAGCCTTCTCTGTTATCATAATCCAGTGTGGAGAACTGTGTGCAGTGCTGATTGGAGTTTAGCGCCTGCCAGAGTTTGGTGACCAGAGTGGGAGGAGTCCTTGGCCCTTTGGGATCTGGAGAGGTAACAAAAGGCGATGTTTCCAGAGAGGATGGTTGATCACCTTAACATTTTTGGGACGTTCTAATGTTGCGTTTTCCAAGATAAGTTAGTGGTATGGAGCGTAGCTTTATTCCCAGTCCTTATATATTTGCTTTTTGCATGTTGGCATTTGTTGTGTCTGATTTATTGATGGACACAAGCCGTAACATTATCGGTACCCTTTCCTGACTGTCGTTGCATATCTATATTCTAATTGATCTGACACTCCGAAAACTGGTGATTAAAAAATAAAGCTTTGATACATTTCAGCAGTTACTTTATTGTGATTTTAGGAGAAATATCGGTCCAAACTGTGTTCTGAGTTTACTGTTTATAGAATGTGGGAGGAGCATCACTACAAATGTTAAGCTAAAAAATGTGTGTTGGTGATGAGCTAAGCGCCACTCTCGTCCCTCCACTGATCCAACCCAGCACTGAGAGTTTAAACACACAGCTGTGTTAGATTGTTTGAACAGTGTGGAAACTCTGACAACAGCACAGTTAGAACAGGAGATTCTCCAGATTTCAGTACTGGTCTGTCAGGAACTGGGTCCAGTTTAGTACCATTTTAGTACTAGATTTCCCTACACATCACTAGTCTGAGGCTTTGCTGTTTGGTGGAGGTGTTTGTAAGATTGTGACCCTGACTGATAGTTTGAATGATGAATGATTGGCATGTAAGGTCTCTTTAACCCAAATCTAAATGAGGTCTCTTTAACCCAAACTATGTTGAGGAAGGTCCTGATTCTTGAATTCAGCCGTTAATTCTCATAAGATCAGATCTGCATGATCTGAACATGGTCCATTTGTTTTATTTCCTACTGGGGTACTTCTATACTAGAGTGCAAAAATAATTGTAAAAACTAAGTAAAATAAAAACAAAACAAGAAGAGAGGTACTAGAATGCAGCAAAGTGGTCTGCCAGTATACATTTCACTATTTAAGTTGTCTGAAAACTAGAACATGTTTCTTAAACTGGATTATTTATGTTACATACAAGTCAGTTGTTCTTTTATCTGTTCTTCTTTTCAAGATTTGTTTAGGTTTGTTAAGGTTTCATTTATTGCACTGTAGGAATGTATAGAATATGTGTAGAGGTGCCACAGGAACTTGCTTGTATTATCTGGGCCAATTTGAATATCAGAGGTGGAGCGATACAATACCATTGTGATATTTCTTCCATGATAGAATATTATTGTGATTCTGCATCTTGAAAGCAGACTCTGCATCTTAAAAACAGACGTCTCTGCAGAATCTTAACCTCTCTGGTCTTCTTTCCCAAGTCCAAAAATGTGTGTTTTTTTTTCCTCCCACCTCTGCTGTACTGAAAAGACCAGCTGCCAGTTGCCAGTTAACAAAGGACGCATTGTGTGAGCCTCGTTTATGCTTTTATGCTTTTATTGTTTAAGCTGCTGTTTGATTTAGAAATAAAATATATACAGTTGCCCATCTTGCTCACATTTTTTGATGAACTGTCATCCTCCAGAGTTTAGATCAGGCCCTAATCTAACACAGGTGGCCCAGATTATGCAAGATTTCATACAAGTCCCAATATTAAAGGCAGGTGGAAAAGCTTATGGTTTGAGCTGGACCCTGCAGGAGGTCAAACCTGCAGTTGGGGGAAACTTTTCTCTGATTTGCATCAAAATTTGCACAAAAATCAAATGAACATGGTTTTCCCCTCACCCCAAATGTAGACGATGATCTAAGAAGTGTTTTGTAGCCTGAAATTCGCCTCCCTAGAAAATAACTATACTTCTCACAACAGGCTTTTCTTTGTGTGATTAGAAAAAAATAATCTTATTTGGAGGTAATTGAAGTCTGACTTGTTTCTCATAAACCAAACTTTAGGAGATATAAGGAGTAAAAGAAAAAAAACTTAACAGATGTCCTTCGATGTGGTTTGTGGGGGGTGACTACTGACACTACCAATTTTGCAAAATCCCCCGTAATTCATTGTTTAAGATGTTCATTGTATGTTTGCTGTGAAGTGGTTCATTGTAGAGACTGATGTTTTTACAGTGGAGTTAAATGGAATCAAGCAATTTTATTCACTGTCGACCCCCATGTGTCTCCGAGTGTTTATATGAATGTTGATGATGGACAATAGTGGAGAATTTGAACTACATAACTTTTCATTGGTGACCATTTTGACTCAACACTGTGTGTGTATCCATCCACCAAGAATAGGTTTCGTTTTAGGACCAAAAACTTCTTAAAGCTGTGGTAGAATGATGTCTCAGGTGTCTGGTGGCCCAAGCTTTTTGGGAAGAGCCTTTGGAGGCAGACATCTGGTTCCATTCACCTCCACTGTTTACAAGTCTGACTCAGCAGCAAAATCTGGACTGAAGCAGCTAAATCTGGACTCATGTCTCGGGTGGTTGGGCACATTGAGGGAACACTATGAACACATAATTTGTTGCCAAACTTTTCAGCTCTACAGCTCTGTTAGACACCTGAAGCCTAATATCATCTGGACACTAAATATAACATGTGGGTTGATGTTTCATGACGGAGTATTAATAGTTCCATGACTATGATGATCAGTATCCATGAACAGTCCCGATCACTGCAGCCCCTGTGAGACACACCACTCAGTGATGGCTCTGCATGCAAAAGTTTTAAGCTCAACTAATTTCTTCACAATTTGCTTTAATGTGGTCTTAAGGACCATTTCTCCAGGCTTCCTGTTACACTTCAAAAGTCTAATTTTAAGTCCAGTCCCAGAACCCAACCAGTTTCAGAGTGATGTTTTTTGCTTGTTAAGACAAACATTGAACTACATATGAATCATTCAAGCAGAACGCAGCACATTTGAATTCAGGCCTGAACCAGAGAAAGGACTTTGTATTCTGTTGCCGTACAACATTTGTTCCCATTGCTTTCATTTAATCTACTCGATGTGAAAGCGATAAAACCTTTTGGCAGCAATGAAGCCTGTGAATACAATAAAACTGCCGATTCAGCAAAAAATGTCAAATGCTGTGTATATTTAAAAGTGCAGGATTTCTGAGATGACCACGTAAATGAATGCGAAAAGACCAGCCTGATCAACAGGAGAAGACAAAAGGGACATTCATTGTCTGGTTTGGGGTTAATGGAATATAAAGTAATGAAATGTATATATTCTGTCTGTCTTTTTTCATTCTTTTTGTAGTATTAATAACAGTTAACGGGGAACTTCACTGATGTTCCAATGTGTGCAGCTGCTAGGGTAGTGGTTAATGTGTTCGCGGCCCTGTGATCCATTCCTAAGGCTGCTAAGCACCTTTGAGTTACCCTGAGCACAGGTACAGGGTGCTATATTCCTGGCTGCCTGCTGCTTCACTTGGTGAATTTCGTCCTGTTCACGTTGTGTGCTGTGGTGTGTTCACATATGACAGGATGATCACTTTCAGAATGCATCCTAATTCTGTGTTTGAGATGTTCAAAGTGTGTTTAATGGGAAATGGTTTAATTAAATTTTCTTTACCGTGGAGGTGAATGGAACCAGATGGCTGACAACTGACTCCACCAATTTTCCAAAATCCCCCTCAATACAGTGTTTACAATGTTCATAGTATGCTTGCTGTGAAAGGGTTCATTGCAGTGTTGTGCAAGTTTACACTTTTCATGAACTAGTTCAAAGTTCAGTTCACACATGCTCAAAGTGAACTGTTCAC
>JBBKCR010142428.1:0-20224 GCA_037577295.1 Ladigesia roloffi | reverse complement strand
CACACACACACACACACACACACACACACACACACACACACACACACACACACACACACACACACACACACATAGACGTGTGTGTGTATAGGATTCTCTTTTTTACTCTATTTCTGTATCTCTCTCTCACAGCTTTACCTTTGTCCCACACCCCTCCCTCTCTCTCTCCCTCTCTTCCTCTCTCCCTCCCTCCCTCCCTCCCTCCCTCTCTCTCTCTCTCTCTCTCTCTCTTTTCCACACTCACACAAATGCTCTCCATCACCTACCTTAGATGCTGTTAGGCTCAGTGAGGAGAGGCTGGCTATTCAGAGAGAGCTGCTGTGGGAGTACCACAGTCTCTCTCTCTCTCTACCTCTCCCCCCGTCTCTCCCTCCCTCTCTTTTCTGGCGGTTCTATTGGAGCAGGTGCTCCTCGTCTGCTATTTTGCAGCAAAAGGAAACTCACCTATTTTTACTGTTAATTGTGACCGGGGTTTGAGCTGTCGCCATGGCGCACGCGGCGGCACACATCAAAAAGGCGCGTGTGGAGATGGAGCAGCAGCTGCCCGACCTGAAGGCGCTGGAGAAAGCACGCGAGAGGAGGAGGCGTTCTCGAGAGAGGGCTGAGCGAAGGCGCAAGGTATGCAGCACAAAAAATGCCCTGGCTTTTTCCATGCCATCCAGCCATTGTAAGGGGTTAAAGTTCTCTTCCACTTTTTTCCTGCAGCCCTTCTATTTTCCTCTACACCATCTCACATGGACATGATCTCCTCATCAGTAGCCCATCATCAAATCTTCCATGGGGAAATGGCATCTGTATTTAGTTTCAGGTCCTTCAGGAACTTTAAACCTGTTTGTGAACACAGTTCACATGCATTTCACTAACTACCTGTCCTTACCCACCCTGTTCTCAGATCCCACACTCTGTGTGTAGATTCTGCCCAAATGGCTCTCCCCTCAATCTTTTTTATGATAATATATGACAGACATCTTATGTGAGTGATCCTTCCTTTGTCTGATATGAATGAGTCACATTTGTTTTTCATAAAATTTTATTTTCAGATTCTTTTTTAAGTCTTCTCTGTCTGCTTGCCATTGTCACCCTACCTTGCCAGGTTTCTGTCTTTGGTGCAGCATCCAAATGTGTAACGTTTGAGCTTTTTCTCCCACTTTTTCTCCCACTAATAATGGCACTTGCCATTATTATAACCAGTCATTAGCCTCAGTTCTTCTGACAGAGGCTAGTTACTCTCAAGGTTATTACTCATTTCTTCGTGTCACTGCTACCTCCTATAGCCCATCAGGTCCACCTACCTCCGTGTCTCTAAAGCTGCTTTGATACAGCAGCTGTAAAAAAGCTCCATAGGAAAACTGGATGCAGACTGTGCCTGTTTTATCGTTTGATTCATTGGTGCTGCCTGACAAGCTTGTGCTTTGGTATCATGTCCACAACTGCAGCAACAGATATTGTTTAGTTGCGTGGTCAGACAGTTAATAGGCTAACCAGCATTTTTCTCCTGATCCCAATCACCCATCGTGCCATGTTTTTACATGCACCCTTCTCCATTCTCTTTTACGCATTCTTTTACATAACCCTGGCTTCTATATTTCAGTACTGTCACGCTGTTCCCCACCGCCCACACCACATACCCTTCCAGCACCTCTCTCCTGCAAGTCTTCAGCATTCTCTTAGAGTCTGCATCTCACCCTCCCTCATTAATCTCCTCGTAATGTTGCGTCTAAACGAATGTGTGGCTTCGTTTGAGCTGGGTGGGAAAGACTGCGTGCTTACTGAGATCCTGCTGCAGCACCGTGCACATGTACAGTACATTTGCTGCTATGCGACTGTGTTTTTGGGACTCCGCCGGGTAGCGTGACCAGGGAAGTGACATCAAGGGCATCTCTCAGCTAGGCGTTAGTGCTGGTTGATGCTAATAGTAGAGACCCGCTTCCTGGTTAGATAAAGGATTTGTCTCATTTGACAATGCGCTACTGTCACCAGCCTAAATGTTTGCATACTTAAATACACCAAATAGAGTAATACTCATAAGAACGCTGTTCCTAAGGAGATCATAAAGCTTGAAAAGAAAAACGTCTCGCCTCCCACCCACCCAGGCGAAGCTCGTTGTTTGCATATTAAAAAAAGCCCATCAGATTCCCTGACTTTTTCTGAAGGCAGAGCCAATAGCTGCTGCGGTACTTGGCATGGACTCTCGGTTCTCATGTATTTCTGGATATGTTTGTCATAGCTACGAATTCGCTGATTAGTCAGGGTTTGTGTAACATGTGCCAGGTTTATTAGCCAATAGGAATGAAGCAAATCACACAACGCATATTTTCCCAACATATAAATGTTCAGTGCCAACTTATGGGTGGAAATATTGTCAACTTTGTTTGTGATAATTTTGTGTTATGTACCAAAAAGCATTCATGATTTATTCTTTACATGAGTAATATCCAACCACATTAGAATGCAAAAAATGGTAAACAGTACTTTTACTTTTTTTACTGTGTCTTTAAAGCAGATATATTTAAATGACCTCTGTTCTACTTGGCTGTCAGGAGTGCGTCCTTTTTTTTTTTTTAATGGACAGTTTTAGCAGCTTTGTTTCCATACATGGACCACATGACTTGTGGAATGAATGGTATGTTTTAAAACATAAACTGTGTTTCCTTTATCTGCAATGTTTCAGTACCTCAAATACGTTAATAAAAAAAAAACCAAGGAAAACTCCATAGTTTTTTTTACTAGGTATGGACGTACAAGAAATGTCTCGTGTTGGTGTCTTGAAAAACAAACCTACACAAAATATAAACGGTAGCTGTACTACCCTGTGATGCTTCTGCATATTCTATTACTGTAGTCATATATTTACTAATCACCTTATTACACAGATTACAGGTTTTCGAACAAGCTGTAATCACCAGAAGTCGTAGACAGAGCTGTAAAAATGATTTAGATCTGGGGCACCGGCAAATTGAAGACGCACTGTTGAAAGGACAGTTTACTAGGCCAATTGATTAGGCATCATCAATTGTTTTATTGCTGTTGAGCTGTAATTGAAATAGTATAGAGAACCACAGAAGATTAAACTTCATTCAATATTTCTTTTGCAGTATTTCACACAAAGTGCATACTAAGTCTTTTTTTACATACCAATTGACATGAGAGTTTTTGGTTAATACTAATATACTAATATTTTGGCTGATTCATGGGCATAAACATTTTGATAACCAGTAATATTTCAGTTTTTATATTTAAATAATAGGGCTGTAACGGTACATGTATTTGTGTCGGGTACGAGGCTTTCGGTTCGGTACCCAATACAAACCAAACGATTCAGACGTGCTTCATAAGTCATTGCTCCGCTCCCAAGGGGAGTAGTGCTTCATGCTAGGGCTCGCTGGAAAGATCTCTTTGAACCCTAATCTCCGCCCATCTTGGTGGGGTTTAATCTCCAGTTCTAGGTGGAGGACAGCTTTGTGCTTGAGCTCGTTGGAAAGGTCTTCATGGAGCCCTATCTAACCCTGCGGCCGCACAAAAAAAACTAACAACGCAACATTTTTAAAGAGGCTCTCAGTGATGTGCACAGACATTCCGAACGGGGCAAGCTGCAGTTTCTATCGAGCTTCATATTTAGACAGGGCTCAACGAGAATTTTGTTTCTGTAATTTGTGAGACAAGTTGTGTACATGCTCTGCTCTATTTCAGGCTTATTAATGCATTGAGGCCTGACCGGAAATAAGTTTACCCTACGATTACGTACTCAGGTTTCATGAAAAAGGTCCATTGTCACATTAAGCCAGGGGTGGGTAAACTACGGCCCGTGGCGCACGTCCGGCCCGTTGGTCTTTTTATTCCGGCCCGCCGAAGATTGGTGTCTCATTCGTGAAGTTGCAGGGCGGGGCCGAGCACCAGCAGGGCGGAGCCAAGCACGCAGGGTGAAGTTCCTCAAAATACGCATTTGCGCTGTGAATACCACATACGGCCGATGCGTATGGGCATAACACTTACTAGATCTTATATCAGGTCCAAAAAGTAAAACCCGACCTGAGCCCGTTGTGTCCAAGGCCAGCCCGGCCCGGCCCGACTAACTGTACTAACTGTAATTATAACACACGTTCTCAACTGTGGGTGCGTACATAAACTGACACTCCGAGCTCTGAGCCACTCAAATGCTGGATTGTGTTTCAGCCTAGCTTGGCAAAAATGAATGCTTTGTGTGTTGTTAACCCCTTAGATTGTTTAACAGTTTACTTTTAGAAAACCAAAAAATGAGGAAACACCCTGGCTGAAAACCAAAACTGAAAACCGAAATAAATTGTTATTATTAAATTACTAAAAAATACATCTATACAAAACTTTGAAGATATTTATTTAGCATTCAGACAATGCACAATATCAAATAACATTTAAAACTAGATTGCATTTCGGGAGAGAAAATGCAAAGTGTGCTTTCTCAAATATGCAGTAGTCGACATAGCCTTAGCCTTAGCATAGCATTAGCATAGCCTTAGCTTGGGCATGTGTGTGTCAGGGCTGCCAACTCTCACGCACTGAGCGTGAGACACACACATCTGACTGTCTTCACACACTCTCATGCCGCGCCTCCAATTTCTCAGGCTGAAAATCTATTCTTTCTATTTTTCCCATTGTTCACACTCCTCAACTGTAGGTGGGCCACCGAATGTCACAGCAATCCTCGGCAAAATAAGAAAGTACCCCCCCGCGCCCGGCTCCACGCTTGGGATGTAAGGCAGCACCAAACATCCGCCCCTGACACCCATCATGTTGGCCAACATGTTGGTCCGCATTGTTTTGAACAATAGCTGTGTCCCAATACATTTGTCCATATTGTAAAGTTAAAATTTGTGAGTGAATGTGTGGGTGTGTGTGGGTGTGTGGTTGTGTCTGGGAGTGTGTGTGTTTCCAATACATTTGTATGAGAGATATGTCCCAATACTTTTAAACATATTGTTCTGTAAAAACCTGTGTGAGTGAGTGAGTGTGTGTGTGTGTGTGTCTGTGAGTGAGTGTGAGTGAGTTTGTGTGTGTGTTTCCAATACATTTGTATGACAGCTGTGTCCCAAGACTTTTGTTCATATTGTTCAGTTTAAACATGTCATTATGGGTGTGGCCTGAGGTCTCATGTGAAGTGTTATAAGGTTTGGTCACTGTATGGAGCCTGAAAGTCTCTTCTTCTGAAACTGCATTAATTTCAGTGGGGTTAAAAATGAATGGAAGTGAAATGGAAAAAAAGGGATGAGCGAAAGAGAAGGAAAAGACGAGTGCAGGTCACCACCGAGCAAGCACACTAATTAAATATTTTCCTTTTTTTCATAATCATATCCAGCCTAAAAGCAAGATAGCTGAAATATTATGCATTTAAATATCTTCTCTCATAGAACTACTGAATTCAGTTTTAATATTTTGAGTGAACTGCTTGAACAAATTGCATTCAGAACAAGTGCTTTACTGGTGAAATATAAACAACAATCTCTGTCGGCATGTAACAAAATAGCGTAACAAATAATGACTGACATGTAATCACTGGAAAACTGTCTTTCCTATTCAAAAGCACAGACAGAAAGTGACCATTCTGTCATAAGTGAACACACCACAGCGCGCAGTGCTGTTTACATTTGAACCACTAACAAAGTGGGACTCAGACTCGGAAAAAAAACCCCCCAGATTTCGGTGGCCAAATTTCCTATAATTTACCAAATGACTTTGCATTTGGCCCCTTAGGAACTTGTTGTACTAGCAAGTTAAATAGATGTCAAAGTCAAATTTATTGTCATCTTAACCATATCCAAGTTTACAGAGAGGTGAAATGGTGAAGCTCAATTTCCAAGTGACACAAGACATTGTGAAACAAACAAAAAACAGCAAATAAGATGAATAAAATAAGGTAAGGGTAGGTTTAAACCAGTCCTAAGTGCAGCTCACAGCATTATCATATGAATTAAATTCAAAAACTGTGCAAAAATCATGACCAGTATAGCCAGTGTAAACAATGTAACAGTATTAAACAGAATCAAACAAGTGAAAATAGCAGTTAGAGAATACATCCTTAGAGGGCCTTTCTTCTTCAAGAATTGTGCAAACAGTATAAAAGAATAGACAATATAAACTGTATAGAGACCAGAATACACACAACTAGAATACACAGTACAAGAGAGTGAAATGTATTTTTGTTGTGCAAACATTATAAACAATAAATAAATAAAAAATAAATCTGGAATTTTCACAAATAAACAAAATAAAATAAAGAAATGAGAACAAGTTAAGTATATATAAGTGTTAATGTATATACAATTTTAAATTACTAAATCTGAAATTTTCTAAAACACAGTTAACAATACGTTTTTTATATTTTTATACAAAAATAAATATATCTTTATATGTTTTATTTGTTTATTTGTTTAAATGATCAACTTTTTTATATTTATGGTTCTCAATCCAACTCAGCACACCAGATTCACATTCTACTTAGTTTGACAGATTTTTTTTCTGTATTTTTTAATGGAAATTGATTTAGAAAGGAACTATACTTGTCACACCACTCACTGCACTGTTATATTTTTGGAATTACTCGTACCACGTTCAGAGATACAGCAGCTTAGCTGGCTGATGCATGTTTAATTACACTGAAAGCTTTAATGATAATAAAATGTCTTCCAGTGTTAATCTGGATGTGTTACTTTTAAGGTGGTATGGCTAGATTCTGGAACTTGAGATTGGTGCAAATAATGTGGAACATGTTAAATTTACTGATGATTTAGTAAGAAACTAGCACTGTAGATGTTTTATTTACGTTGTGCATGTATTTAAGTTTAATGATTGGACAGAAATACAGATTTCCTGATTGTTTGTTTGAAATGACAGTATCTGCCTTAAATGTACTCAAAGGTTCCAGTCAGGTGACAAAGGAAAATTAAGAATTTTTGCATTTTCTGATTATGGTACTTCATTATCAGTTACGTTTCTTACAGTACCCTGTAGGTCCCTATATGTACAGTGTGCATGTACTTTAATGATAATGTATGAAAGATTGCTCATTGACTGGAATATGGTTATCGTTTTTGTGTCAAAATCAAACCTACACCCTTGACCAAACTAGTCATATTTTGCAATTTTAGTAACATTTCTCTTCTTTGTGAGCTGTGAACTGTTCTCATATGACTTACTTTTAACATGTTACAGATTGCACTGAGAACAGTATTTTTACTTGGCAAGATAAACTTGGCCAGCTTCCATGTAATGTGATATTTTTATGTGCCTGTATTTCATACTATGGTAGCCTCCCTTTTTTCCCCCAAAGAGTCAAAATTGTCTTTATCTAGTGTCTATGCTTCTTGTTGCTGTTCTATAACCTTTTTTCTGTTAGTGTAATGTGCATACATCCAGTTTTATGTTTTTGCACTGAAATACATAAACACAGCTTGTTGGGTTTCTGAGGGGCTTGGCTGTGAATGTCCATTACATTAAGTGTATTAAATCTGAGCATAATTTGAAGGCATATTTGCAGGGTGGCCTTAGAGAGGATAAAAGAGCTGAAAATAGGTCCCATTACACCGACACTTTTCCATCAGTTGTTAGTGCAGATGAGGAGAGCCAGACAGACAGCTTAATTTTTAAGCCTGTTCTTCCTCTTTATGCATATATTAAATAACACACAAACACATCCTGTACTACACAGTAAGGCATAAAAATGGACCAAAATGTGCCACCATATGTTTGGTTTGCCTTTCAACCCATGAACACAGACATTGTATCACTGAAATCAGTCATTTTTCGGATGATGGCCTAAAGATTTATCATTTCAGTGCATTTTTTGGCCCATTTCCTCAAAAATGGTGAAACAATGTAAAAACACACTTTTGGTGGGAAAATATGTAAAGTTAGGATGTTTTGAGGTTGCTAAGGTTTTAATAGTAACTGCATTACTTTGTGATCCAGTGCTATGGTATAAATGTGCAAAATAAAAGCATGAAGACAGCTTCAAAGTGGAAACCGTTGGGCTTCACTGATGGGCTCTACCTCTATCTGCTTGCACTTTCTGTGATTGCACAGTATTTCTGGACTACTCTAGATCCATCATGAATTTTGCATGAGAAGCTGGATAGTGTGGAAACTCACACATTTGCTGACAAAATACTGGTTAAGTGCTTAGCCATTTAAATGTTTCAGAGCAAAAATGCCTCTTGATTCCTCCAATTGTAGACATTTTGTTACATATAATTTGCTTGTTGTATCCTTTGCTATATTTTATGCTTATATAACTATAGTGAAGTCCCGTATTATGACTAAGAAATAGCGGTGCAATGATTTAGCAATTTTTCATGTTTAATTATTTTTTCATACAAGTCCTGGGATTCTAACCCACTGCCCTCCAAATGCAGGGACAGTAACTGCCAGGTTATTATACTGAAAACATTACACACTTATTAACAAACTATATACCATGCAGCCTGCTGGCCATGTTTCCCCACATATGTGTTTGGCAGCCAAAAACCTGCCACTAACACAACATCTGGCCTTGTAGGAGGGGCCAGGTTGGCCTGTGGCTCAGTAGGGCACTACTATAAAAGGGGGGGGGTGTTATAGGGATGCACTGACTTTAGCTACTAAACCAAATCCTCCAAATCTGGCCACTGGCTTGCCTGTCCAGCTGACCACCCAGCTGTTGGGTACAGAGTAACTACACATTCAGCCCAGCTAGGCCCTGCACTGTTGTGTATTTATGTAATTTTTTTAACCTTTTTGATTCATGATATACATCACCCTGTTCACCACACACACAATATTTGTAGTACAACATCTGCAATATTTCTGGTGCAATATTACTGTCATGGTATGCTGCCAATGGGTATTTTGAAAATACTCACTGTGTGCATCTTATGAGGCATTTTTAATGTAGATTGTGTGTTTCTATGTCTATGACCTAGAAGAAAACAGTTATTAACTTTCCATTATTCTTGAAGACCTAAACAAGGCTATCTTAGATTTACTGTAATCTGTAAGTAGATTATTCAGGGATGTCTGGCATGTATTCATTGGATTTAGTGATCTTGGTATTACACCTGGTGTTTTAACAGGCTTCATTAACCTACTCAGATCCATTTGCCAGAGCAGAGCAATTCCTGAGTTATTGAAGACCATCTCAGCTGTTAATATCTTTTTGCCACAGCCACTGTGTTAAGGTTATCCATTCCTGTATTACAGCTCCATTTTCACCTTGTCATGCTGTGTATTTCTGCTTAGATCATCTTCTTGCTACATGCCACTTGCCGGTGGGCTACTACAGATGAAGGGCTGAGGAGGAAAAAAAAAGACTTCCATTACCGCCCACTGAGTTGCTATGGCAACACAGCCTCAGACTTTTTGTGATCCTTTTTCGTAGCTTGTGTCGATTGGTGAGAATGGTGCCTGTCAAGGGCATGCGTATCTGAAATGTACGCTTGTTTTAAAAATGGATTTTCAGCAGAGGATCCCCACTGGTGCTGTAGTTTTAAAATCCAACACTAAGGTGGCCTAGTGGTTTGGGCATTGCACCTGCAGAGGATTGTGGGTTCAAATTCCAAATCTACCATGAGCAAGGTACCCTCCCCACACATTGCTCCCTAGGTGCCCCCTATTGAGAATTACATATCAGTAAAGACAAATGGCAAGCGCTGAGTTCTGCCACAATTTACTAATAAAATGAGTTTTTTTGTTGTTGATGTATGAAATAAATGTGCTGGAATGGGTCATTGGTTGGTATTTGTTCACACCTAGAACCAACAAAATTATGTTAAGTGTCTCCAGGATGCATTTTTGCCCCACAATATCACAACATTTCCTTGAATTGTTACACCCCTAGTAGAACCAATATATAATGAATGTTCTTTAAGGAACCCAAGTAATTTTTTTTTTTAAACTAGGCCAATCACAGACAAAATAGACAACTTCCACAACCATGTTTTCTCTTTCACCACTTGTACCATATTATTGGTAGTAAAGTGCATAGTCCATTACTTTACTGATCAGGTTATGATGATATTCTCTCTCCTTGACCATTTAGTCAGTCGCTAGTAATTCCTAAACTGTCATGTTGTTTATAGATTATAGGTATCTGTAATGGCATGATTCATTAATGAAGAAATGTACTGGAAGGTGTATTAATATCTTCATATTTTACAGTTTACCTAAATGTTTTGGTTTAATAACTGGATGCAGTCATTATACCACACATCTACTGTACAATAATTAAAGGAGCTCATTTGATGTTTAATGAATACCATCCTTTTATTTGTCATCAGTAGCACAGATGCATTCCCTCACAGCAGGAGAGAGCGGCTCTTTTCAGAGCCCAGCCCCCTCTTTACCCTGCCCATATGGTTTACCACAGATTAAAGGCGTTTGTTGTCTGCTTCTACCGAAGGATTATATCCTGCAGTTTGGTTGTAATGAGTTGGGAAATTGAAACAAAATCCCCTTTCTGGATGAGTTAGTGGTTGCCCCAATAGAGGGCTGGGGCCCTTCGTAAATGTCTGCAGATGGAAAAATGCTCTTAACTCATTAATGTAACAGTATAAGGCTTGATTATTTGTATCTCTGTTGTGATCAATTACTTTTCCAGTGCAGGTGTCACCCTGACATTCTGTGATAAGGAGAAACCAAGCTAGCAGAAGGAATTGGACATGACTAAATTGAAGATGAAATTGAAGCGCCTTCTGTAGATGGTGGCCTGATGGTAAGGGAGTTGCCACTGTGATAGGAAGGTCATGGGTTTGAATCCCTGGACTGAGGTACCCTGGTGTGTGTGGTGTGCTGTCCATATCCTGAAAATATAATATCAATATGTCTTATCTTTACCAAATTGCCCACCCTTATATCAGTGGACTATTCATATTTGTCTGTATGATTCTTGTAATTGTCTCTTTTTTTCCTGGATTGGTGTCTCATATTCAAATAATGAATTGTTTGAAAAAGATTTGGTCCTAAACATTTCTTGTAGTTTCTAATAGGAATGGGATGCTTTGTCAGGAGTCTTTCAGTGGTTTCTGGATAGAATAGGGACATTTACCTCGGGTAAGCTTGACTGTTGCACATCCTGTTGCTTAGACCAGGCTTAGCTCATCTCAGAGGAGAAGTTATTTGTATATTTGAGAAGAGAAGCACCACTCTAGGGGTTGGGAGGTAAATGAATTGCATATTACTGACCGTGAAAGCTGGATCAATACATTTGGTGGGAGCTTCATCTAGCTGCTCCAGGATCAATATTCAGGGCTGCTGTAGAGTCCGTTGCATGAGCTGTGAAGAACATTACATCAAATATTTGGCTCTGCACTGTGTTGTAAGCATTGCGTTGTGCAAGAATGTTTACTTTAGCATAATATAGCATAATATACAGTATAGCATAATATACTGTAGCACAAAGACATGGTATTAATAACCTGCAGTCTTACTGCATTATATGTTGGACAGCAGGAGTTAAAGTTAAAGAAGTCTTTTATGTGAACTGTCAGAGGCTCTCATTTGCTGTCTGAGGCATGATTGCATGGTTGCTGCCATTACATCCTGTACCTACATATTCTGCTTAAGCTTCACAAACATACAAGACAACACATATGTTGACTGTACACATTTTTTTATTCAGTCAGTACACTATTTTTTATCTTTAATTTAGTACTGGAGCTGTGGGACAAACACTAGAAGTCAATGGCTGTGTTCTTACAGTAAAAAACAAACAAACAACTGAGGTAATGCAGTCTAACTTCAGTCAACTAACTGATTAATTTGAGAAGCTGGAAGGAAAGCTGTGTTGGAGGTGTTAAAGAGTGCTGGAAACATTGTTGGTGACACTCTAGTTTAACTGTTGGTGACATTTGTAGTTGGCTAATAAGATACCATTGCACTGCAGGGGATATTCAGCTCCCGCCTTCGGTTCTGTCCTATCCCAGGACTCTTGACTGTGTCATCCCGTCCCCTTGTCCCAAACATATGGCAGACTGTCCATTCACATGCATAGCTGGGCTGGTGGGAGTAAAAATAGCTGGGGCTCAAATTCGCAATGAAGGCAAAGCATTAGCACCCTGTGGCTAGCAGGAGTTAGATGGCTTCTCTGTTTTTGAAAGGAACGGGAGGTTTGACTAACAAAAAACAACAAGTGAGTAAAAGTGGTGGTCCCTTGGTGGACACTGGAATGGACTGTGAGGAGGAGCTTTATTAGTTTAGTAGGAGTTAGCAAGTTTAGCTAGTAACTATTAGTTTTTTTGTTTTTGTTTTTTACTTTAAATGACGTGAGGCTGATTTGTGGTTGCCATGGGCAATGCAGCGATGCGGAAGACACAGAAGTCAACGAAGGACAGTCCTGAGAGGAATACCCCTCATCTAAGTAATGTTCCTGACCAGAGTCAGAGCACTGAATCCTTGGTAAGAATCTGCAGACCCTTTGGGATACTTTGTATCTCCACTTCTCCACTGCTTGGATCTATATTTGGACCTACATTCTGACGCTGTGCATTTTATGTAACTTATATATATATATGTTCACTTTTTAGAACATTTTAAAAATTATTTGACCTTCAGGCTTTAATCCACAGATCTTGGTTGGTTGTGCAGTAAGACTGATTTTAACATATTTCATGCAACATTCGTTTGGATGTCATTTTTGTGCTTTTCGCAAGGTGCAATCTGCTGACCTCTCTAAATTGTTTGCATTGCCAGGCAGGCATCCAAAGATCTCCAATTGCAAAATGGCGTGTGCTGGAGTGTTCTGACAGCACTGATCTCTGTCAAGTTTGGCCTCTTCAAGTTTGCTGCTCATTAATACAGTCTGGGTGGCCTTGCTAAAATGAAAAAAACCCTTTCTACAGTTGATCAATGAAAGATATGCATCTTATCATTTACATTTACATTTACGGCATTTAGCTGACGCCCTTATCCAGAGCGACGTACAACAGTGCTCAAGAAATCCGCAACAGTAGCAAGGACCTGTAGAGCAAGATTTAAGTCAACATCCACCAATCACCTAAGGTACTGTAGCTCAGTACACCTGATCAACACAGTCACTGATACCTAACCACAACAACAATCTTGACACAAGACAACACATGTAAAGGAAGGTAAAAACATGGTTAGGCAGGTAAGGAGGGTGTTTTTTTATCATATTGTTCTCAAGACCAGCAGCAGACCAATAGACAGTACAGTTGTGCAGTATTCCTTTTGCCTGAAGTTTTTCTAAATGATTGACAGAAGAGACTTCCACCGACTGATTTTTCTCCATGGAAATCTGGAATTGTGCAAGTAGCGAAGATATCTCAGTTTAAATACAAATGCACAGCCCTAAACCTGTGCTCAAGTAATCATAGCATCCATGGTATTTGCCTGTTTTAAAGATTGAGCATAGCAGCTGTTATTGACTTTGCTGTAAGAGGTATTGTTCCAACACTGTTTGATTCAATGGAAACACTTTTGATGATCTTGGCTAAACTTGGAGGATTAAAACTTCAAAGTCATGCTAAAGTTGTCAACTGCACTGTGATGAAATGAAGTGCATCCAAGTGTTAAGTCAGCCAAGGTCATGAAGCATACGATGGTTTGGCATGAAATCAAATTGAAATACTAAGGGGTGCAGAGCGAAGGTGTTCCAAACGTGGCCTACACTACACCTGCTGCTGAGGGCTGAGTTCCAGAGGGCCACTCGAGTTAGCTTGATGAATTCCTGCATTTAGCACTTTTAGCTTTACCATTCTCACAGAATTGTGCAATATAGAGTTACAGTTAGAGCTGAGACAAAAAGTCAGTCCTTAAATGTGTTTTACATGCTTCACTACATTTACCTCTGTTAGTTTACATCTATTAGTTAAAGTATGAATTAAATATATGATATGAAAACAGCATGTGGCAGTGAACGTCTCTGATCACTCTGGGTTTTTCGTGCTGGTTATGGTCTAAAAATGGTCTGGCTTTTCATTGTCATGGAAACTCAGATAATCTTTACCCCACTGTCCAAGAAAGCTAGGGACAGTTTAATAGGGTCTGTGCTGAGGAGATTAAGATCCTTTTATGTACTTTTAAAAGAATATAAGGAAATAATGCACTTTGAGTGTTCTTCTTGTGTTGACATGCAATTTAGGTGTATCCTCCTGAGAGGCGCAGTGGGTGCAAATAATTCCCTCGAAACCAAACTCCTGTTATGGTGTTACTGGCATTTAATTGACACATACAGAAGGCTGCGGTGGGTAGATCTCATTTTCCTGTTTTGTTGATAAACATTTCTCATCAATTGTAGCTTTTTAAAAATGTTTTAATACAAATATGCTCTATCAGTGCTATTACTGTAAAATAACCAGCCATTTTTAAAGTGCCTTTTACCTTTACCTTTAAATAAGGAATATATAAGATAAGATAAACCTTTATTAGTCCCACAAATTTGCTTTGTCACAACAAAAAGTGGACAGTACAACGTTAGGAGCAACAAAAATTAAGATATAATAGAAGAGAATGATAATCTTGGATGAGCCACTAGAGAGGAAAAAAAAGAGATACATCCAACTTTAACCATGACTTAACTGCTTGTAAGTAGGAACTACATATAGCACAAAATTAACAAAAGGAGAACAGTATCTACTATGTTTACAATTCATTTTTTTAAATGGCCTGATTTTGCACACATTTACATTAGACATGCTACATTCTGTCACTTATTTCTAAAATGTAGCTTGCTATGCTAGTCTTTATCAGCTAATTTCAGTATCAATATTGGAATCAGTATCAGTTTTGGAATCGTATGCGTTTAAATCTCTCTCTCTCTCTCTCTCTCTCTCTGACTCTGTGTATGACTCAGAGGAAAAGTTGTGTTTCTGGCATGAGCAGAGTGATTTTTTTTACTCGGCCATGCTGAAAAGTGCTGCAGCATTGGTTCCTGTGTCCTTGAGGATGGTACTGTGCTGCAGGGACGAGATCAGATAGTTAAGTGTGGTGTTATGCTCATCTTGTTACCAAACAATAAATAAACAGTGAAAGCTTTGCAACATCTCTCAGAGAAGGATATCTTGTTTATGAAAATATACAAAATATGCCCTTGGCGTCCCTTTGGAGCTCTCTCACTCTCTTTCTCTCTCTCTCTCTCTCTCTCTTTCTCTTTATCTCTGTCTCTCTCTTTATTTATCTCTCTCTCTCTCTCTGATTTACTGATTTTGCTGTAGCTACCTTGTTGCTAAGATTTTGCTCTCTGTTTATCTGGATGACATTAAAGGGAATGTGCTTTAGTGTTGTCTTGGGGATTTCAGGAATGTTGTATTAACTATCGTGTATAAAATCTAGCCAGCAGGTGGAACATAGTGCATGCATGTATTCAATATTTATATAATATGAATGTGTTTCACACATTGGTGGATTAATATTATTGACTTTTGATGAATTACATAGATACTTTGGAATCTTCAAACACTCACTGAAACACAGTAAAAGAACTGATTAGTTAAATGGTTTATTACTGTGCTTTGCAGTCTTCTGCAAAAGCTAATAATATGACAATGATTAATGAACAGTGCATCTGTGCATCCCGCTTTTACTGCAGTGCATACAACACCCTTTCCCACTCTTTACAGAAACACATATCTTGTCTGGCTAGGAAGAGTATTTTACACAAGGGTATTTTATATGTGGCATATTTATGTCTCCAATTTTCCTCTCCAGACAGTGTTTGCCAGCTTGAAGCTAGACTGGCTGCCAGACTCTGTGTGTGTAACTTTGTTCTCTCTAAAGAATCATCCTCTCAAGCAAGTATATTAGAGGACAAAACTGAGTGAAGCTACCAAACGATACTGATTCGCTTTCGTTTTTTATTGAGACGTACACTGTATATGTAATGCAGTTGGTTTTTTTTGCTAGTTTCTCTATACAATGTGTTATTATCTCATGCTAATAGAATCAATAGAAATGATTTAGAATAAAATGTTACATTAAATCAGATTAATAAAAGAACCTGAGCGAGTTCACTGAATGATTGCTTGTTGAACTGAGTGACAGGCTTTGTTGTCATGGTTTCAGAGACCAACTGTTCTCCATGGTTACTGGGCGGGGCATGGATGATTCCAGTGGCATTGGTCGCCTTGGGAGGTTGCATTATTCATAAATCCTTCACATCGTACACTGATTAGAGGACAGAAGCACTTTCTGAATAAATGTTTAAAGCAGAGCCGGCAAGCTGGAGGCCTTTTGACACAATGTTCTGTATAGTTCTCGTTTGCTCTTAGTATTATAGTGTAATATGCTACTGTATTGCATTAGTATGTATGGATCTACTTAAGAGATTTTTGACCATCAGCTTGTCAAGGGGAATTAAATCTCGTGAGTTTCTGAAATGTCTAAAGCTGTTTCAGCAAGGGATTATCAATGTCAGATGTGTTCTCACATACTGGGAAGGCTCCGTTTGGTCTAGATGGGGTGGGGTAGTGAATGGGGGCACTGGTGCAGAAGGCAGGACATGACATGGCCATGTAGCTGGTAAAAGGTTTGGTCATAAACCAAACCTTGCTGTTCTGTAGCTAATTCAGCATTGGTCTTGTTCCAGCAGAAGTTCAAAAAACGTATCATCTCTCCAGTCTTTTTAATTGATGTATTCATGTAAATGTACCTCCTTCTTTACCTTCTTATGTTTGGTTACTTCTATGTTTCCTTTAGTTGCATGTTTATGTCGCCAACACACCCACATCTGCTGTGAATTCTACAAAGAGTGACCTGCCATCTTCATGTTGGGCAGGTACCTTTAAAAAAGTAATTAGTTATAGTTACTTCTCACAAATTGTAACTGCGTTAGTTACATCGTTATAAATGTAACTAATTACCAGGCAAAGTAACTATTGCGGTACTTAAAAAAAAATCTAATTTAATTTTACTATAAAAGAAATATAAAACATTGTACACTAATCACAGATGCAGAGAGACATTTTTTTCATGGGGGTGAGCTGCACATCACATAAACATTTTTGCCTTTAACCTCAGCGAGGGAAAATTAGAGCTTAAACTTCCAGTTTGCAGAAGCAGCCTTTGACTGACCGTGTGTGTGCTGACTCAGTTATACCACGTGTACAGACACACCAATCATCGTCACAGGTTATGTGTCCCGCCCGGGCCCCAAAAACACACACACACACCCTAGAGAAAGAGAGGTCTTATGGCTGAGAGAGACACTGTTCTTATGAAAACCGCTTCAGTGTTCTCAGTTATAGTAACGTGCATTTTATTGTCAGTAACGGTAACGGCGTTGTAACGGGGGAAACAGTAATTGGTTTGATTACTTGTTACTGAAAAAGTATCGCCGTTAGTAATGCTGTTTATTTATAGCACCGTTATTCCCATCACAAGTCTACTTAAAAAAACTGAATGATATGAAGACTTACATTCACACATATGGCTTCTCTGGTTAATGTTTTGAAAAGTTGCAAATTGCAGCCATGTGTTATGGGTTTATGAAGTCTCAACAGTACTATTTTAAACATTTCCATACTTCTTCACTTCTGTTTTTCAGCATAAAAGCTTCATATAAGTAGAGTTGTTCGGACCAACTTTCACTGAATCACTAACTCTTGATCCAAGATCTGTTTTTTCCAGTCTCAGGAATGTTAGCTTACTTTCTGAGAACTGTTGTTTATGTAGGACGTTTAAGGACAAACAGCCTTTTGCTCTCTTACCCGTAATTCAGATCTGGGACATAAAACCTTGATTGTTTGTTGATATTCTGTTTGTCCTATAATAGATTTGAAAGAAGATAATGTAAGAATTTATTGCACAATTCAGCTTGGGAGGAATCTGTTGAATATTATCAGAGTGTTCTGGTAGCCTGATCAGTGGTACTTTTGTGAAGCTGAAGACAATTCCCCCCCTATCTGCACTACAGTCTGAGCAGACTACATTTCTTAGATGCAAGTGATTAACCTACTCATTGTTTTGTCTTTAACAGACTGACTGATTTGTATAATTGGATAAAAACTCTAGTCCTCTGTGACTGATGAGTGCTTTACTTTATATATAATGTATTATGTGTAGACTATTCCATTCCCTCTGCTGTGATTATAAACACCCAGGGTCAAGCTAGATGAAATTGAACAATCTTTTCTGTTCAGAAAAAGGTTGCATGTTTCAAAAAAAGACAGTTTTGTCCAGCAAATAAAAAAAACAATATGTGTAAAGAGACAATATACTACAGACAGCTAAAGCTTTAATCTTTATGTCGCCATAGCTCATTTAAAGATATTTGATTGAAGGTCTGGATTATATACTGGAGAATTTGAAGGGAGAACAAGAGATCTGATGGACATTTGATTAAATGTTCTGCAGTCACATTTGCTGAGTTAAAATTGCTCAAAGGGAAAACAACATATTGTTGACAAATATGTTGTAGGGCTGCTGTGACATTCTTCTTCAGAAATAAAATTAATTACACCTTAGTTAGTGTCTAACTAATGATCAGCAGTATTAATTGTGTTTCTGTATGTACAAAATTAGAACATATCGTTACTGTCCAGCGGAAACCACGTAAATCCACTTTTGTTCTTGTTCTTTTTTAATCATAAATCGATACTAATGTTCAGTCTCCATGTGGGTCTGTGAAATGTAGAAATTATGAACCAAAGAACTTTTGAAAATAGTTACACCCAGTTTGATGACACAGTATTCATTTATTTTGAATGTACATAGTTTTTTTTTTTAAGTTTCCTGAAAAATAGCCGCTATGTACGTATGAGGTTTCAGCCTGTCAGTGACAATATGTAACATGTGGCTGTGAGTCAAACGGTGCTCAGCAGATTAAGAATGTGGGACACTCCTCAGGCGGTACTGGAAGAAATTTGTGCAGTTATGGCATAATATTGTTTCTTGGCAGCCAAAGTCTACTGTTAATTAAAGGGGCTTGGCTGAATAATTGCTCTTCACATGTATTAATCTTTGGTTCACTTATATCACATTTGTGTTATAAACGGTCACTCTTCAAATTCTACAGATCAAGGGACATTGGTTGAAAGTGTTTTTCCCACCATGGGTTGAATGTTATTCCTCCCTGGTGAGAAGACAAGTTCTCCTAAGAGTCACCTCTTCAATTCTCCTTAGTACAGCAGACTCAGCAGGGATGGCCCATGGGCAGTGGGCGAGACAGACGCCGCCATCATGGCACCTACTGTGGCCCCCTTAGGGAGTGGGACTACCAACACAAACAGGTTGCATCAGCCTCACAGTCAGAATTTTGAGTGATTTATACGGTCCTTAACTGGTACTCACAGCATCTAAACAGGCAGGGGGAGAACATAATGTTTAAGAGTGTGTACTTTTGTTCATATAAGACCTTTCTTATGTACTATACAGCCAATGTAAAATGTAAACAGAGTAAAGGGCCATCAACATTTAGTGGTTTGCAATTTGTCTTAGCATTTTGTTCGGTTAAATTTGTTTTGGGTTCATTGTAATTGGGGATTTTTTTTTAACAGATCCAGTTTTCACTGTCCAGACAAAGTCTAGTATTTCAGTTGTCTCTTGAAGATTTTATTGCTAATAAGTTCATAATTTCCATTTCTTAGTCCCCATTAAATCTCATTCACACTCATTTTGCAAACCTTTTCTGCTAATTTTAAAGTCTTTAATCATTAGTTTCCCTGGTAAACTTAATAGTTGTTCAAATAAACAACTTTACATTCATTATAAGCCTGCTGTATGATAATAAGTCAGTTCTTAATTTAGCTCATAACTCATAACTGCTCCGTGTTTTATTGTTGCGTTCTCCACCCTGACCTGAGGAAGACCTCCCTTTTTCTCTGAAGGAGTTTCTCAGTGCCTCTGGGGCTTTTGGCTCATTCCCTGGGGTCTTGATTTCTGTACTGCTGTTTTGAGATAGAGCCCGTTGTGGAACACATTAAACAAATAAGTGGTCTTAACGTGTTCTGATCCTAAGTAATATTTTGATAGTTTCCTTTGCTGTATTTGTCTTTTAAAAAATGTTTTATACAGCTGTGTTTCATCACTGTACATATTTAGTCTTACTAGTATTTATTTAGTCCTATTTAAGTCTCAGTTATCAAGAGTTTCTTTGGTTCTTGAACAGAATAACCATGTTGGGTGTGTTGATAGTGAGTATGTTGGGGAAAATGGTACCCATTTGCATGTTACATGTTAAAATTATGAGGACTGCCGGGGAATTAGCCCCTTTTTAGCCAGGGATGAATCGGCTGGGTGGAAGAGATTCTTTAGCAGGAACAAACAC
>JBBKCR010142396.1:0-20234 GCA_037577295.1 Ladigesia roloffi | reverse complement strand
AGGAAGAAACCTCGGGAGGAACCAAGACTCAAAAGGGGAACCCGTCCTCCTCAGGTCGACCCAGAGAGGAAGAAAGAAAGAAAGAGAGAGAGAGAGAGAGACATCAATACAGCACTGGGAGAGAGAAAGAGAGAGAGACATCAAATACAACACAGCACTAGATAAATAACGAGACGCCTTGGTAGAGGGCAGTCTCCGTAGATCGATCCAGCAGGTGTGCAGCAGGTCCCCTCAAATAACATTCACACATATTAATTAATGTTCACTCATTGTAGTTAGATAACATGTGAAGTCATGTAAATGAATGTCTCAGCCTTACCAAACTATACAGGGCTGTATTTGACAGGACTTCAGAAAACCTGGTACCATAATATAACATTTTTTTTAGTACCAGCTTGGTACCGAAGTACTGAGTCTTTTGACAACACTACTTCCTCTTTACACCCAAGAGACTGGCATCTGAATAAAATAACAGTAAATCCCCAAAATTCATGAGGATTACATTCCAAGAGCACCTGCGAATTGTGAAAAACCACAAATGTGTAATGTAGTAAAAATGTGCCTATAAATGTCGATTTTTACCGTCTTAACCCTAAGTAAGCCCCCAAATATAGTTTAAATTTAATAAATACTATGTACACTGGACTGCTGTTTCCCCCAGTGCTAGAATGTAAAATACAGATATTACTCCTATATAGATTGTACTTGAATTCATACAAGCACGTTTTCTTTGGTATGTGCTGTCGTTTTCTTCAGTGTATGCACCATCCCATCGTATTTCACCATACCAAGAGGCACTTTTACTTTTTGTTCTCTCGAGATCTAAATTTTATATGGAAATTTGGCTACATTTACATTAGTATTCCTGATACAAAATTATGCAGTGCTTGTACAGTGTAATCTGATAGATTAGGTTTTGGACTTCTCTTTAATACCTCAGCAATCTCAGGGTTTTATTTTTTCCATCAGCAGCATACTTGAAATTTATCAAGAACAGATTTGGAAATTAATATTCAAATGATTATACTTTAATATTTGTAAGTGTACTGGCCAAATAAATGACACCTTTTTAGGTTTGTCAATGGTCAGGGCTCCTCTATGGCCACACATGAGCAACTATTAGTTGGGTGCCATATCAGAAGTGACAGTAATTTGTTAGTGTTTTGTGTTCCACAGAGCGAATCACAAAGAGCAGTGCTTCTGAAATCCTGTGTCCACTTACTGTCCACTTTATTATGTACATGCAATCTACATTTCAAACAGTTGTTTCATAGTAAGGAGAGCTGAGAAAGTGGACAATGAATGCAGATACATGGTAGCTGTCCCTAATGAAGTTACTTGTATACACAGATCTACTGTTAACATTAAAACTGCCTATTATAGTGTAGGTCTCCTTAAACACCACCAACTAATGGAATGATGGACCCCACAGGACCTCCAAAGTGAGCTTTGGTATTTGGCACTAAAATATAGCAGCAAATTCTTTTAGTCTTGTTGTGAGGTGGGGACACCAAAGATCAAACTATTTTGCCCACCACTTCCCACAGATGCCCAGTCAGCTTGAGATCTGAGGAATTTTGAGGCCAAATGTACGCATTGTATGCACATTATCCGGTTGAATAAGGCCACTGCTATTGAAAGTACTGTCGCCATGAAGAGGTGTACTTGGGCAGCAGTGTTTAGGTAGGCAGCATGTGTCAAATTAGCACATAAATGGGACCCAAGTTTCCTCAGCAATACCTACTTCAAAGCATCACACTGCTTGTGCCAGCTTGTCTTTTTCCATTGTTATATTCTGGTGTCATCTCCTCCCATGTTTAATGATGCAAAAACACCCGGCTGTGAACATGAAGTGAAACAAAGCTTAATTCATCAGAGCAGTCTCCTTCTCTGCTCTATTGTGCCGTTCGGATACATGCCCATTGTAGGCACTTTCACGAGTCAGCATGGTCACTCGGCTTTTCAGCTACACAGCTGTGTTGCACTGTGTTTTCTGACACCTTTCTGTCATAGCCACCGTCCATTATTTTCATTAGTGAGCCTTGGACTCTGCCGCTAGTTCAGCAGTTGTTCAGGCTTAAACTGTTTTTGGTGAGTGCTAATTACTGCACAGAGAAAACACACCACATAACCCCAAGAGATGCTCTGACCTAGTCATGTAGCCATTATAGTGGACCACATAGATGTTCAGTAACCACTGCGATTAGCATTTTAGGATTGGTTACATTCAAATCTCCCAAACCTCTTTCTTTGTGTATTCTGGATAGTCCCAAAATATTTTTTGTTATTGTTATTTTTTATATGTAGCTGAATTGAATATTTTTAGCTTACAAAATTTGTAAATTATATTTGGAATTATTTAGCACTAAAATGCAAGTGGAATTATATATTGCCACTATGAAGTCTGTGAGGTCCGTACCTCACCGGGCAGCCACCATGTCCCCCTGTCTTCACTTTGATTGGTTTACCTTTGGGCATGTCGCCGAGCAGCAGAGGTTCATTCCATTCCGTTGTCTGATTGTGTTGCTAACCGGCGTTGCCAAACGCAAACAATCAGGATGAGGGGTGTGGCGGTTGAGACCGGGACCTCACAAAAGCGAAAAGAAATGCAGAGGATTTCCGTGAACAAATTGTTAAATTCTCTGAGAAAATCGATGAGGGACAGAAGGCACATATAAGTGGGGGTTACTGTATACACAACAAAAAGTATTTTTAGGGATTTTTCATTTCACCTGTTAGTGGTTAAAATGTGGTAGTTAATTAAAGCCCAGTGTGACTTAATCATTAGTTATAGGAACAGTCCCCCTTGAGTAACTGAGGGTTAAGGGTCTTGCTCAAGGACACAATGGTAGGAAGTGGATGTTCAGTAACTTTATGCTCATTGTGGTCACAGAAAATGTTTTACCCTTTAGACTAATCTGCTAACACCCATGATGTATCATTAGACAGTCAGTGTCCTGTTTTTGCCCTAATTCAGGAATGTTGGCACTGGGAAACATATAGCTGTGTTGGGTGGGTTCCACAAATGTCATTCAAGAAATGTAGATTTTTTTCATATTCATGAATAATACAGTGGTTTTGGTGCAAACAAAGTCATTTAGTGTGGTTTGGTGTAAAACGGTGAGAAACGTTTTGATGCAATTAATCCTCAAATGTAATTTTATGGAATACTTTTCTGAAACAAATCATTCACTTAAAAGGATTATTACCGCACATGAACTAGATGGTTTAAGCATGTAAAAACCATGTCCTGTCACATCTGTATAGTTGGTTACCGCAGACAATAATTTTGACATCTTTCCCTGTTCCTAGTAACAGACAAATTGTACAGTTCACACAGAGAAATTGTTCTCCAGGTTAACTGGCTACATCTTACATTTACGGGATACAGGTAGAGGTGGTGAAAAACACAGTGTATTCCTTTATGAATTCTCCAGGTTAATGCAATGCTTTTCTTCAATATTGTCCTAGATGCTGAAGAAGTCATCAAGCTCAATCCTACCAGATTGGTGGTTGAATATGGAGCTCCCGCCTCAGCAAACTGTTCAACGAACGTCACTCACCAAGGGATGGGCTGGGAAGCCTCCGTTGAAGCAGTGGACATGGTACCTGATGTCAAGCAGCTCACTTGGAAAGTGGCCAGTCTGAAAGAATGGGATATGAAACTATATTGCTTCATCAATGTAGTCCAAAACAGTATCCCGAAGCAGTTCGAAAAGTATCTCCAAGTAACTGTCTACAGTATGTTGTCAGTTTGTCTCACTTTGGCTTAAATCATACTTATCGTTTTCACCCTCACTTTAGGAAACATACGTGATTGTGGTGGCCTTTAGTTACTTGATGAACGCAACTCCATTTCAATCATTTACGCTTCTCGTCATGCTGTGCGAAACAAAATCTTAATTTCAGTGAACTAACATGCGAGGAAGGGAAAGTGCAGCATTTTTGCAATCACATGGTGTGAAGTACAGATCAGGGGGCTTGTCTTCTTTGCATAGCTTTCAACATGGCAAGGGCAAAAAACACTTAACAAACCCAATCAACCAGTGTGAATTTGGAAGAACATTTTGTAGAACCTTGCACAAACATGGCACACAAATTCCTCAAACAAAGAGTACATACCCATTAGCCATTGTCTTTATAACAGTTTTATTGATTACTTCATAC
Organism: Ladigesia roloffi; assembly: GCA_037577295.1. Classification (NCBI taxonomy): domain Eukaryota; kingdom Metazoa; phylum Chordata; class Actinopteri; order Characiformes; family Alestidae; genus Ladigesia; species Ladigesia roloffi. The sequence goes on along the minus strand of JBBKCR010142396.1, from coordinate 16,067 downwards.
TATCTAATCTATTTCTCCCAACAGAGAAACCAGATAATGTGTCCATTGCTCCTGTGAATCCCAGTTCAGCGGTCGAGGGGACCCAGCATGTGATCAAGTGCGATATCTTGAATGTTGCTCCAACTCAAAACGTCACTGTGAAGTTTTATAAAGGGCTAACTTTACTGCAAAGCCGTAACATTAATAAAGTCAGCATCCATCCTACAAATGCTTCTGAAGTCTTCCAGTTCAAGCCCAGTAGAGATGATAATGGTGCTCAATACAAGTGTGAGGCTTGGCTGGAAATAGGACCAGAGGGACCACAACCTCCGCCCAGAGTGACGTCAAGACCTTTAATTCTTAATGTGAACTGTAAGTTTTTAAACTACAAATCCCAACAAGACTGTTGCTTGACTATTATATAATGACCACATGACCTTTTGCTTGTTATATGGGCCTCTTGTCAAGTGTAACATTTATTTAAGCATAATATCTAGAATGTGAGTGCTGGAGGAATAATGAACACTTTGAAAGTGTTGTTTTTGTCCCAAGACGCAGCTAATAATGTCATATCAAAGCCGTTTTAGATGTTATTTATAAAAGTCTTTCTAATTGTCAACATCATTCTAACTCTAAAACAATGTGAGAGAGGGGATTTTGTCCTGTTTTTTGATGGTGGTCATCATAGAATGGATCTCCTATATTATTACTTTTACATCCGTCTTGATGTGCCTTGTGGCATTTTAAAAGCTGCCTATATATTTTAAGCAGTGTATACATAATGATGCCATGGAAAATTATTTGCTTTACAATTTTTAAGTCATTTACATCAAATAGAATCTGTCATAATATGCTAAAACTTGGCATGAGATGACAGTAAACACATAACAGACAAATCAGACTACTGATGCCGCCCTGCTCACTCTGCCCGCTAATTCTTGGTGAACATTATGCAAGTGAGTCGAGGGGCAATCAGATTGTCACCTTCTGTGGTAACCAGCTGCCTTTTATCTATATGTTACAATCCAAAAACACACTAAACAGAAGGTGTAATCTGAAAAAAACTGATGTATTTGAAATGCAGGGTAACAGTCATTTATTTGACCATTTTAGGGCTGTCACATTGTAGGGCAGCTGGTGGCCTAGTGTTTAGGGATTGGTTGCCTCTATGATCAAAAGCTCATGGGTTCAAATCCCAGGGTCACTGAGGTACCCTTCATTAAGGTACCGTCCTTACACATCACTCCCCAGGTGCTGTGTTCCTGACTGCCCACTGCTCCTCTTGGTGAATGGGTTAAATGCAGATGAAGAAGTTCACACCCTATGCTGTGCGGTTATATGGCTAATCTAGTAATCTATCAATTATCGTTGCAAGGGCAAATGATTCTATTTATTTACAGACATTTTATTACTAAAAAAATTTGAGTAACAAACATATAATGAAATCCTGCTAGTGTGGGTTTTCTCTCTATGATGATCAAAGTTATATTCTTGAATTGTATTCTCCCCTTGTGGAGAATGTGCAGATTTCACAGTTTACAATGACCATGCTTATCATCAAAATAGGAGTCATTAATCTTATTCCCTGAGAACATACATTGTCTTCAATCTTTTTGTAATCATCATGTCCAACACCCGCCTTACCCGAAAAGCAACTATTAGTGTGATGCCAGCCACCCTTCAGACAATCTCTTCAGCCTCCTGCCCTCTGGGAGGAGATACAGGAATATCTGTGCCCATTCCAGCAGTCTAGCAAACAGCTTCATCCACCAGGCCATCAGGAAGCTGAACTCTCTCCCCTCTCTCCCATCCACTCCTCTTGCTAGACACAAACATAACTTTGGCTGCATTCTTTAGATATGTTAGATAGATGTTCTCAAATGATGTTAGGTAAAGTTAGTAATGTTAGGTCTTGTCTTTGTTAGTAATGTTAGGTCTTGTCTTCGTTAGGTGTTGTGCATTGCTATGGGACAGCAAGAAACGTAATGTCAATTCCTCTGTATGTCTAGTATATGTGGAGAAATTGACAATAGATCTGACTTTGACTTGTATTTGAGGAATCGAGTAATTGTGGCAGCCTTAGATTGTTTCAGGTTTAAAAAATGCATTAGCTCAGTTATTCCTGCGGCTTTACAACCAACAACCTGCCTGAGCTTGAACAAGTAATGGGATTGATGTGCCTTGTGGCCTTTTAAAGGGTGCCTATATATTTTAAGCAGTGTATACATAATGATGCCATGGAAAATTATAAGTCCTTTACATCAAATAGAATCTGTAATAATATGCTAAAACCTGGCATGAGATGACAGTAAAAACATAACAGACAAATCAGACTACCCGCCCTGCTCACTCTGCCCGCTCTTTCTAGGTAAACATTATGCAAGTGTGCCTCGGTTAATGTTCGTTTGGTTTCAGTGTTTTATGTGAATAATCTGTGAAGTGTTCTCTGTTTCCTTCAGATGGTCCAAAGTTCTCAAAATCTGAGGAGATTCTTGAATATTCAGCTAAAGGGGTCTCTTTAAACTGTACTGTACAAGCCAACCCCCCGCCGACATACACCTGGAGCACCCCTGTTCAGGGTGGGAAGTCTACTGAAGCAGTGCTGTCATTACCACCAGGGAGTTCAGGCACCTACAACTGCACTGCAGAAAACCCACATGGTAAAGAAGCAAAACAGTTCATCATCAAACCTCCAAGTGAGTAGCAGACATCTCTAATGCTCCCTTCCCCTGTGCAGTGCATTTTTATGATACATAGACTGCTGTGCATAAGCCTATTGTTTAATTTGGATTGCTTTTGTATAATGATTTGCATATTGACGGCATAAATTGAATTACTTAATACTGTAAAACTTTCCTGTCTCCACAGATCGTAATCGTACTACTTTCTGGGCTATTTTGGGGGCAGGGCTGGCCCTTATTTTATTGCTCTTTGGGGTTTACCTGATGATCCAAAAGTCTAGCTCAAACTCAGTCGTCTGAATGTTTCTGACTGGGAGAAAGCTACAATGTCCACGCAACAACATAAACAAGAAACTCGCCAGGTCTGGTCTGACCATACCCGTTCTGCTGGCTGGTTTGAGTCCATTACTGTTATTTGAGCTCTGCTGATTTTACTGTGTTGGATAAGACTAACATGTAAAAAACTGACCCAGAATTCAAATGGTACGTTTTGTTGAACTTAAGCGGGGTTTCCTTCAGAAAACGAGTCGTTATTTTAACTTAGAAACCTAAATCAACATGTCATTTGACCAGCACTGTCCAAACGATTGCATCTCTCTGTTCTCAAATATGCTTCAGATAACTAAGTGAAAATGAGCGTGGAGATTTTTATATTTTTAATTCTGTTACAGTCTCTGAGCTTGTTAGTGTTTTTTTTTTATTGCTTGTTTGTTTGACACCTGTGCACTGACTATTTTTGTATTTCAGTGGTACTTATAAGCATGCTTATATTACACTTAACGGTGTTGCCTTATAGCTTTGAAAATACTTAATCAGTAACAGTGAATGGCCAGGTATGCTTCTCAGAAGTTCTCTGTCAACTATAAGATATATTTTAAAAATTCTATTAACATTTGGAACTCATGCTCAAACTAATCCAAAATGGGATTCTAATCATTTGCCATCATTGGTGGCACTTACTAATAGTAAAACCAAACGGTTATTGCTTTATTCATGTGATGCCATTGCCAGTTGTTAAGCACATTTTAATTATATTTATTTGTGTATGTGTAATGTGTGAAAAAAAACCCGACTTAAGGCTTTAAATCAGTGCCGCGTGCAATGAGTGTTTAATATCCATGAAACTGTTAAAGAAAAGCAGTGTAGTTTAAATTCAAACTGCTTTTTGAAATGATATTAAATGTATTTTGGTGAATACACATATTTGAGCTTATCCTGCCACAATATCCTTGGGCAGAGGTTCTTAATATTTTGTGAATGCTTTGGAATATAATTTCTAAAAATGTTTCAGATATCCTTAAAAAACCCAAAAGTAGATAAAAAAAAACCATGTTTATTCAGGACAATTATCGAATATTACATACCTCTGAGTAGCAAAAAGATGGGAACCTCTAGTATTAGCACTTCATTTGAAAGTGATATTAGTGTCGAGTGTTTTCAGTCAGTGGGACAATTGGGCGTCGTTGTGTAAGCCCTGTGTCATCTAAAGAATAGGGATCAATCAAAGTCTGATCTCCACAACACACATTTGTGAAGATGTATTGTGGGACATAAGGACCTCATGGACCAGTGTTTCCATCCCCAGGAGTGGTCAACCCACTTTCAATTCAATTCGATTTTAATTCTATAGCATTTTTTACAACCAAGTTGTCACAAAGTCGCCTGACGGAGTCTAGGTCAGAGGCGAGGAAAAACGACCTCAGCAGGTGAAAGAAACCTGAGGAGGAACCAAGACTCAATAAGGGAACCCATTCTCCTAAGCTCGGCCGGAGGACAAAATCAATCCAAGAGAATGTAATAGTACACAGAAACTGAGCTTTACAAACATTTGCCACCCAGAGAAATTTAATACAGTACATGACTGAGTACATTTTTTTTTTGTCTCGTTTGTTTTACTCGCTTCTCTTTATCTACTTTTGAGAGATGTGTGAAAAATGTATGTTGTTTTCACTCTAGTTCTGAAGAACCATAAACTTTATTCAAAATTTTGAAACACCACTGCAGCCTGTGTACTCTGTACTCAGGGAAATCTTACTCCAAAAAAGTGCCTCTTTTAGCACTTTTTATATTCATTTTCTATAAATAAGTGCTTGCAAATGGTTCTTATCTGTGGTCTGTGCCTATAATACCTGACACTGTTTATATGTAAATCAGTGGTGTGTCTTGCATAAATATCCGCTGTTACTTGTGACCATAATTACATTCTCAAAGAAGAAAACACTTGGGGCCAGAAGCTACATTTAGGGAGGGAAATACAAAGTGAAAGCAAAGGAAACATTTATGTATTTTAATCATTCAGGAAGTCCAGTCAGATGCTATTTTTAGGCCCCAAAAATGGGAAGTTTTGCCTTTTTGTTCACTGGAACTGCAAACCTAAACAGTTTAACAGTTCATAAATCTCTACAGTCTCTGTTAATGTGCAGTCTTGTGAAATGAAAAAGGCGTTCGTGGGGATTATATTAACATGCCCAGCTTTTGTATATCTATGTAACTGTGTTCTTCCAATCTCCACAGTTCATCTGGCGTTTACATCTGTCAGGACTTGTCTCACTTCTGTAGTCTTGTATGAGTCAGGATGAACATCTGGATTACTCATGGACATGTTTCATTGTGCCTGCCCTGTTCATTATGTATCGCGCCAAAGTAAGATCATCATAAAATGGAGTCTTTGCAGAATAAAAAGAAAAGTCTTGTCTTTCTAACATGGCGTCTTGTGTTGCGAGTGACTCTTTTGTAAAACTGAAACAAGAAGCCTGGGTGGAAATGATCCTGCCAAAGAACTGTTTGTGCGTGTTGACATAGCAACCCTGGCTACAGAGTGGACTTTTGAGGCGGCTTGCCAAGTCACTTTATCCTGCTTAATAAACGAGAGATCAATGCAAAAACAGTGCTCAATTGAAACAGCCTCGTCAAAAACATCCCACCATGATTCGTCACTACTTGCACTTTTACAAATCAGCTCCAGCCAAGAAGATGTCAGCCCTTCCCTTCCCTTCCCTGCTCACACATGTGTCTGGATTCCATACAGCTGTGGTGCATTAAACGTACTGTAACAAATCCAAGGGGACCCCTGCAACACAATGTGGTTGGAATTACCCAACACTTATGAGCCATATGTGGGAGGGTTACTATGGGGAGTTTTGTGCTGTAAGTTGAATGACTTGCGGAGAAAACACATGACTAACATGCAACTTTGTTTCATGGAATTAAATGTGAAAGTAGTTTTTTTATTATCCTTGTGGTCATAAATCTCTCAGGAATATTATTTGTTTTGCAGTAAAACATGGTTAGTCCTGTATGGGAAATCATGAACTTCAGGCAATGGTTAATAATGTTGTCCTCAATTCGTGGCCTGATTAGAATTCAAGTCTTGCAAGTTTCCCCCTTGGAGCCGGTGGAACGTCCCTGGAGGTGATAGTTAGGCGAGCGTGAGTGGAGACTTGCAGATTTTGTTTTGAGGGTAGAGAGGGCTTGCTTTTCTGGGGGCCCCCAGTCCTTTCTGGTCCCCCTTCTAGGCCATTCAGTCGAACTATGGCATGGGCAAGAGTGGCAGTGATGCAAAGCAGGGCTTTTGTTACCAGCTCAGTTTTCGGGTTGCCAAGCAGGACCGAGTCGGAATCCCTTTCGCTTCTGTGCCCGGACTATGGTGGATTTTTACGAAACCTCAGAAACAATGAAAAACACGTTGAAATGTTGCCTTGTTCTTTTCGTTCTCCAAACAGGTAAGTCAGCATGACACTCTGACACAGAGATGAAATGCCCTGTGTTATATTTAAAACTGCCTGAAAATGTAATAGATGCAGTGTAGGGGGCTACCTAATGTTGTTTGTCTTAGATTATAAATAAAGCCTTTTATGTGCTTAAATTTGTGAGAGATACAGTCATTTTTTCATGTTTGACATGATAGATGCTATAACAACACTATTATAGGGTTACAGTATAAATATATAAAACCTGAAGAGGAGCTTAAGTTTTAACTTTTGTCTTGAGTGACAAGGCATGCCTACAGCATAATGTTTACATGGTATATGCATGTATATGTAGAGAGAATAATGGAGAGTGAATTGTATGCACGTGTTTGATAAGGTATACTGTGTAAGAGTGAGTAATAATAACAGGAGGTGTATATGACTCTGTTAATATCTTCAGCCTCAGGTGACACGTGCTCTCTTGAGATATCTCCCCCGAGGGTAGTGGTGGGGTTTGGTGAAACGGTGACTGTCAGCTGTGCGGCTTCCCGGCCAGTGCGCGTGCTGGGGTGGGATTCGGCCGTTGGTGCATCACACACTCAGCGTGACCTTACTGTCCAGTGGCAGGTGGACAGCCTGATTGACTGGATCGAAGAGCCAATCTGTTATGGTGTTTTCTTCACGGCTCCCAGGCAGTGTGAAGAGAAGCTCAACCTTGTTCTGTACAGTACGTGCAACATTGACCGGTCCAACAAACTGTCAGATTTGGTTACTGTGATCTACACATGTGTGTCTGTTTGGTGGTTTTAGAGTTCCATACTACTTCAGAATGTTGTCCCCCATTTGTATGGTTCTAGAATGTTTTCCTGCATTCACATGGCCCTATAATTTTCTCTCCAAAATCTGTTCCAGAATCTTTTCTCCTAGATTCATGTCTTAGAATCCCGCCCCCTTCACTTTAACACTGCTCTGTAAATTTCTCTCTTATTCACACTGGTTTACAAGATGCTTCTTGATTCATAATTCTGAGAAATTTCTCCTCCATGCACAAAGACTGGTGGCTTGGTGGTTAGGGAGTTGCCTCTGTGATCAGAAGGTCATGGGTTCAAATCCTCCAGGACCATCTGTGGCACCACTGAAGTACCCTTGAGCAAGGCAAGGCCACGCCCCCACACCCTGCCCCTGGGGGTCTGCCCGCTGCTTCACTTGGTGAATGGCAGAGGAAGAATTTCACATTGTTCCTGCTGTGTGTTGAGGTGTGACAGATAGACACAGTGTTCTATACTGTTCCGTTCATGCTGCTCTAGAATGTCCTCATCCTTTCATGCTGGTCTAAAATCTACTCCTCCAATCATGTGTTTCTAGAAAGTTTCTTTCCAGATTTACACTACCCTAGATCTCTCTCCTCCATTCACACTGTATCAGGACAGCATAGTGTACTTAACATGTTATGAATTTGTTCTGCTGTTCTAGAAGTTTCTGCTAGACTCATAATGTCTTCAAATGTTCTCTTCCACCCACACTGTTCCAGAATGTTTTCCCTTGTTTATCTTGTTCAAGAATGTTAACCCCCATGTCACTCTATAATGCTCTCCTCTAACCTCTTCCAGGGAGGTTTTTTGGGCTAGATCTTCTGTCACAGTCCAGAACATGATGACCAATGTTTTTTATTTTCCTGCAGAGACTCCAGACAGCATTGCCATTAGTTCGGTGAATCACACTGGTCCCATGGTGGAGGGTAGAGAATACCAGTTGCTGTGTGAGGTACAGAACATTGCACCTGTGCAGTACCTCACACTGCGGTGGTACCGAGGACAGACTGAAGTTTACAACCACACCTTTTCAGAGCTGTCTCCTGCTACTCCAGTCCAGGTGTCCTCCACCCTGCTGATCAACCCAGGCAGGGTAGAGGATGGTGCTCCCTATAGATGTGAAGCCACGCTGGAACTGGGTCCAGAGGGGCCTCAACCACCACCCAAAGTCAAATCGGAGCCCCTCAGCATTACTGTTCACTGTAAGACCACTCAGACAGCATGTTCCACAAAACACTACCTCAAACTTTAAATTCTACTTCAAGTGATAGTGAAAGCACTGAATGGAAAATTTCCCCTTACCCTACACACAGGCTTGGTAATCAGGCTTGTTTTACGTTGCACTGTAATTATGAAACTAACAAACCAAGGAATGAAAGCACATAACACACTGATTAACATCACCTGCACACATAAGCCATCACACACCTCAAGCTGTGTTGGGTTCTCAGGTTATCACTCATAGACTAGCTAATGTGGTTTGTAAGTCTATATGGAATTCACTTAACTAAAAAAAAAAACCATATGTATCTTGTGTAGGTAAAAGAATAGTATAGTATGACATACATTTACAGTTAAATAAAACAAATTTGCTCTTTGAGGATTTTTTTCAATTGAACTTTCAGACCCACCTGAAGCATTCCGCCCGGAGCAGGAGGTGCTGGAGCTTATTGATGGTGAGGACATATTCCTTAATTGTTCAGCAGGAGGAAACCCACCACCTACATACAGCTGGAGCTCCTCAAACCTGCAGGACACTGACGAGAATCAACCACTTCGCAGAGCTCCTTCCTTGGGGACGTATACCTGCACTGCCTCTAACATGCTGGGAAAATCCAGCAAGAAGTTCATTGTTAAGCCCAAATCCAAAGGTGAGATTAAAACAGTGCTTGACATACTGAACCCCCTGCTACAGTGAAGAACACCTGAATGTATATTGCTATTATATTTTACAGTTTTTTATTTACTTCTCAATGTGAGTGGAGAAACAATTGTCCTCTCACTTAGTCAGTAGAGCCAGCTCTGATTCTGAACGCATTCATCTGCAAAAGTTTGAACATTCCTTGTCAACAGCTACAGGGAATGCAAATGTATTTTGTACATATTGGAAGAGAATTTAATTTACTGGAAGAATTGATACTATGTTCTATGTTTTACCACGTGCAGAAATCTGTTCTTCTGTAGAGGATGCAATGTGCCAAAGGGGTGTCCAAAATGTTCAATGCAAAAATATCACTTTGATTTGAAACTGCAAGGACTACAATTATTACAATTTATTCGAAGTCTACTTTTAATTCCTATTACACCTGGATCAAGTCATTTCTGCAGCACCTCGTTATCTGGCCCATTGTTTTTTATCAGTTCAGAAATAAATACGTGTGTGTGTGTGTACCTATGTGTGTGTGTGCATGCCTGTTTGTGTGTGTGTTTATTTTATCTGTTGCTTCTGGGAAAGAAACTGCTTTGACAGATTCTGTATAACGTTTAAACAAAGGAAACCCGAAAGCAGGGAATCATGACTCTTTTCTTTTCACAGGTGTTTAATTTCACAGATCTTTCATACATTTAAATGGGATGCACATGGGGTAATGTCTATTCATTTTGATTGAATACAAATCAACACTAATTACTGAGCTGAGTGTCCTCTAAGATGTCCTCAACCTTCCTCAAATGACATTTTGGTCTTTCAGGTGTGACGGCAACACTAAGAGAACCACTGGACAAGTCACGGCTCTGCATATGTTTCACATGTAAAACTATTTCCTCTCTAATTGTTTGTGCGTGAGTACTCCTAACAAGTTTGAATGTCTTCAAGTGTTTTAACATGAAATTAATTGAACACATGCGTATATCACAGCAAAGTAGAATAATAAAATATGGAATGTCTCACCAACATGCTTAAGTGTATGTAGCGTTATTTTAAATGCATTAATTAAGGATTCAGCTATTTCAAAATGTTTTTAGGTTTATTGTAGGTTTTTCTTTGCTTGGAGTTACACAAAAAAGTTGAAACAAAAACAGTGCTGAGTGCAAATACTTTTCAGTTCTTGTTTTTTGGGTTTGCAGTGCTCTTTTTCACATTAGAGAAAAGGGCAGCCCATGGTCTTTAAAATGAACTTCTTTTAATATAAAGCTCTTTTAAAAAGTGCTGATACAAGGTGAAGACTAAAGTACACCCATTACTCTTGGGCAAATCAGACCATTCCAACAGGTCCTTCCCAGCTACTTTTAATGGTTTGCCATGTTTCTAGGTGTAGTAGTCAAGTAAAACCATCACATTTAGCAATAGATTCAAGAGGAAATGTAAACAGGTTCAGTGTTTGAGTGTAGTATTAATGCTTGAGTCATGAGTATTTGCATCCTTGTACTGTCAAATGAAATTTGTAAGACTGGGGACTTTATATTTATGATGATAAGCACAGGGTATTTCAGTGTCCCGATTAACCAGGTATAAAAACTCCAGACTGTTTAACTATATCATGGATTTTTTTTATTTTATTTGAAAAGGTTTATGTTGTAAAAAAGCACAGTTCCAAATTACAGTCTATGCAGTTTATTAATGGGAAATGGCTCATTTTTAATTGATTAGTTTTATGTCAGAAAAACGATCTCCTTTCCATGAATCTGCCTATTTAAATTATGGCATTTTAGCTTTGCACACTCACACTACAGTTACCAGGAGCACTTCAGCCCAGATTTTTTTCTGAGTGAGGTACTATAGAAGACAACCAATCAGAGCAACAATCAGGCTTAAAAGTTGAAGCAACAAAGACTGCATGTTTGATTGCAAGTGATGAAGAGGTGTTGGAAAATGGTCATATAAACATGAATAAATTGTCATTTTCAATACATAGAACTACACAATGGACGTATAAGGATATCAGGGGGGAAATTCAATGCAAGATAGGGGAGTTCAAGGCTGGAATGTAAACACGAGAGTGGAAAACCGTGATGTGAAATCTGGCCTGAATAGTTTGACGTCTTTGTTTATGTTTGCTTTCGACTCCATATTTAGTTTTCAGAGGAAAGCTAATTTTACTAACTTTGAAACCAAACATGTTTTAATGTTAGTGTTAAGTATTGGAGTACACTCTGGAAACACACCAGTATTCTAGGACTTTTTCATTCTAATGCTGTTGAGGGCAGCACCATGTAGGAATTTTTTATGACATGCAGAATATGAAAATCATGACAAGACCAATTGGAAAGACAAAGATCAGTTAATGGATTTAATGTCATTTGTAAAACTGCACAGTGGAAAGCAGTATAGATATGTAACTTTCTGAGGTGAATTATAAACAATTTAGAACGTTTTAATGGACATTATCAGGCTTTTCGCCTTGGCACATGTCTTTACAGAAAGGTCTGAGGAGTCCATTTGCTTTGTTATGGAAAGCTCAGGGAGAAAAGATTTGGGTGAAAGACACAAACAAATGTGACCTACAACTTCATAACAAATTGTGCAAATAATAAATATCCTGAGTCCTACATTGAGTACTGTCAAACCGACACAATATGGACAAAAGTTTTGGGACATCCCACCATTACAACAATTGGCATTTTAATGGTAGTAATGGCAAAGTAGGAAGCATGGCACTGTCCAAAATGTCTTGTCTTGGTGACTGATTTTTTTACATATGTTGTAATGGGTATGATTGAAACACTTGATTTCAATAATTAAGAGGTATCCATATTGTGTATTTGCATGTATTTAGCATGGTTTCTTAAAAAATATGTCTACGGTCTGCATAGTTCAGTTCCATATTAAATGTGTGTGCAGTCACACTGTGTGGTCAGTCCAACATCAAAACCACACACGTTTAATGCGGAAGTGAATTCAACCTCATCTGAAGTTTAAAAACTGGACACCATAGAGAGATTATTATCATAGGGGGGAGAAAATAGCACTGCTTTTAAAGGTAATAAAACTAGAGTCATTTTTATTTCTGCGGACACTTCAATTCCCATCCCCTTCCACCACAGCCCTGAATGTTTCAAGATCATAACAGAGCACCTGATAACTTACAGGCTTTGGGCACAAATTCCCCTTCACAAGATCCAAATCTGTGTAACTGCTTTATTTCATGTTGACAAAATACATTTGCATTTACACTTCCATGGAAATGAACAGTAGATCTTGATTAGCAAGCACTTGACATAGTTGACCTATGTACACTATATGGACACGTGGTTTTTCATGGTTTGGGGTAGGTCCTGCAGCATCAGAAACCTTTTTATAATTTGGGGGGTGTATCGGTTTGTGTCTCACCAGAGGGAGTTGGGGGTGTGTGCATGCACACTTGGCTTTTATCCAGAAAACAAAAAGTGGGGGGGCAACAAATATATTATGGTTCTGACGCCATTACTTCCAGTGAAGTGGACACTTTTGCTAAAATGTGATTCCATCTCCCAGTAAGCAGGAGAAACCTTCAAGATGTGTGGTAAGAATTTCACTGAAGGCGTTTCACGTGAATCAGCTGATCACTCACTCTGTTCAGAATCAAACTGTCAAGTTCCCTACCTTAAAACTGTTTATAAATTCAGTAGATCAAGGGTTTTCTAACTCTGGGAAATCTCTTGGTATTTGCTTGCGCCACCTACTGGGTAACTGCAGTTTCTCTTTCGACTGCGCCTCATCTGGAAGCCTTAAGGATTCCCATGACAGCCGTAACGATGTGGCAAGCATATGGTTTAAGGGAAGTAATGAAAGGGATTTCTAACAACTAATAGCCTTATCACTGTCTGTCCGTCTCTCTCTCTCTCTCTCTCTCTCCTGTTCGGTATGGAAATGCATTAAAATGATACGATTACAGGTTAATCAAATCAAATAAATGAGAGAATACAAAATTCGAGAGAATACAAAGACAGATAGAACATCTTCCTGAATCTTGGTCTGATCTCCTCATCACCTGCTTCTACTTCATTGTATTGCATTATTTTAAAGTCACTTTTCATAAACCATCTTATTCTTCTTGTTGGAAAGAGCTTGCCTTTAAAAGGATGTTCCCTCATGATAAACAAAGTTATTTCTTATCTTCTTATCTTAACAAATGAATAAACCGAAATCTATCTAGAAATAAACCATGTGGTGACATTTCCCAAAATTAAAGTAAAATGTTTTCTATATGATCCTGACAGGAAGAGCATGCTGTCTCAGTTCTAAATCTTCTTTTAACATGTCTGGTTGGTTCCTTAGTATTTTTTTATAGACATGTTGGTCTAAATATTTTTCCATTGAATGTTCTAAATCAACACAAATTCAATATGAGATTAAATCTTTAATAATATTTATAAATAAATATTCTTCTTTTTTAGTATTATTGTTTTCTTTATTGCTATTGTTTAGTGTTTTATTATGTGAGATGTGACTGGGGGTAAAAAATCATACTGTGCCTACTGCAGTATCTAAAGGGTCTAAAGTGAATGAAAGAACCCTAAATTTAGAGTAATAACACGTTGGGGGATCAAAACTAAAACAGCTGGAAATTCTTTGAAGGTCACTGGGAAGCTGTAAGTAGACAGGCATTCAGCATCTATTATGACTACTTGAGGACTGAATAAATCAGTAACCCATAAAATAGTATTATTGAACCAGTTGTACTTTTTATGTAAATATTATGGTTGTTCCAAATCAAATATTTGTGGGGAGAAAAACATATTGTCAGTAATGAGAGACCACATCTGGAACATTTGTTTGTGAACATCTGCCAAATTACAGGGCACCTAATGATTACTGTAGATTCATATTAAGGCAAAAGGCCACCCCTTAGAATAGAGAGGACATTTGTAATAACAATTCATAAAGAATTTGATCTGTCAAGAAAATGATTGATTCAGATGATTGTTTATTTAGATCAAGGAAGATATAGCCACCAGCATTTGATCTACTGACAGATGCGTCAACTTACAGAAAAAATGCTGCATGTAAAGAGGGCATTTGGCTGATGAGCGACATTAGTTACAAGGACAGACCCCCTGGAGCAACTGAAGGTTAAGTGTCTTGCTCAAGGACTCAAAGGTAGAAAGGTGGGAGGGTCTCAATCCTGCAACGCTGCAGTTTGGTTTACTAGGTGAATTGATTTTTAACTGGGATGTTTCATGCTGATATATACACATTTTAAATATGTACAAGTTTAATTCTCAGGGTCTGCGTTATTTCACTATTTCAGTTAGTTTATTTAGGGGCTTATTGTAAAGCAGTGCTTGAAGTGGGCCGGAATGCAGGAGAACGCAGTTTTTCCACTTCAAGCACTGATTAAAATCTAAATGCTTCAGCATCTCAAGACATTCTGGAGCAGTTTGGGGAAGAAGAACCTTTTCTGTTCCAGCATGACTGTGTACCAGTGCACAAAGCAGAACTAGAACGGAGATCCAGGCCTTCTCATCCAACATCAATGCCGGAGCTCATAAATCTTTACAGAATGAATGGGCACAAATCCTATATTAAAGTGCATTTTAAAATCTATGTATTTGAATGCAATTTGATTAAAATGTGCGTTGGTGTACTGGTCCTTTTTGTGGGACAAAAGTGTTGAGATACCTTCCCAGTGACCTTCAAAGAATTTCTGACCATTACACCAAAGGTCAGACGTCCAAATAGGGATTTGTGATACAACTTTCAGATCATCTGTGATAACACTTTAAGACCACAATATCTCAATTCCAAAATGAAACTAACCCAGAATAAAATGTATACACACAAATGTGTACACACACATTATAATGGTTGTGTCTGTATACATGTGTGTATACATTTTATTCTGGATTAGTTTCGTTTTGGAACTGAGATATTATGGTCTTAATATTAGCTGGAATTGGATTGGATCTAAAAAGTGGTATCACTGATCCCTTGTTTATCGCAGATACAACGTTTTTCAACTGAAATAATTTTCAGTTTTTCACTGGAAGATCGTATTCTATGTCTCGTCTTTAAAACTATTTTAGCATGACAAGCCTGACAAATAATAACACACAGCAATCCAGTTCTAAATTAAAAGTCCCACATTGGTAAATATTTCGACACAGCCCTTAAAAATGAAAAAAAAAACACGCCCTAAAATGAAAAAAGCCCACTTTGAAATATCAATGTTTCTAAAAACTGTCAGTTCTTATTTTGAGTTTTCATCCACAGCACAGATGAGTAGAATATGTTCTTAACACCTCAAGCAGCGAGGCCTCGTTACCTCGCGTTGTCTGATCTATAGCTACTGTGGCTAGATGCAATCCACTTCGCGCATAGGTTGGAGATCTGGGGAAAAGCTCTGACTCTGGGACTCCTCCCGTGTTTGTAGATCAGCACGTAGCGCGAGCGCGCGCGAGAGAGAGATCGTGGAGACGGATGCGATGTAAACTTCACATTAATCCAGAAAACAAAACATTGTCGAGGACACGCGTTGTGGCTTTCGTCGCTCTACCGCCTGAATGGTAGGTCTAAGTGGCATCAGTTGTTATTTATCATCTTACTTTTTCGAAATGAGCTGAAATGCCGTTTAACGAAGCTTGTGGCCAATCAGGAAGTAACCGGAGCTATTCGTTCTGTAGATGAGTAATTTGTATGGATGAAAGCTTATTACTATGTAGCTGTCACTTTCACTTTGTTTTGTATTGCTCTTTAGTTTATGGATGTGAATGTTATAATAGGGAGACAGAGCTACCCATCCTTCATTGCTGGGAAAATGTATAGGCCACATTATTGTATATCTGGAAGCTGACACAGTCGACTGGGGCATTAAATATTCATATCAGAAACCAAGAAGTTTTTCTATTGGCCTGACGTTTTTTCCACAATGGACAGGTTTTGTGCAAGGCAATTGTACCATGGGCAAACAAAACACAGTAAAGTGCATAATGTATAATCACACACACGCACACACACACACACACACACACACACACACATATATATA
>JBBKCR010142192.1:0-20290 GCA_037577295.1 Ladigesia roloffi | reverse complement strand
TTCAAAAGTCTTGAATCCCGCTTCAAAAACATATAACCGGCCTGATCATCTGCACCCATTTCTGCCAACTTATTCCCTCAAGTTGGATACATTTGTTATATTTGAATGATTCATATACATGTTATTGTGTGACTTAAACAAATGTTCTCCTGAAATTGGTCAGGTTTAGGGACTGTTATAGACTTTGTACAATTTTTTCTCCTGCTAATTGAGGTTTTTAACCATTGCGATATGTTTCACAATTTTACATCTGTTCACTTCAGAGAGAAATTGTTTTGATTTAATATTAATGTTCAAATGTTTAAATTAAGACAGTTAAGTGCATCAGTGTTTTCATCATATATTAGAAACACTGTAAATGAATAATGTGACATGACTAAAGATGCTGTTGCAGTCTTTTTAACTAGTTTTCTGTTGTTACATTCATTACAAGCTGTAATTGGTCACTTTAATCACAGTCCACAGTCAAAAGATGTGATTGATTAGAGGGATTTTTGACACAGTTTAGCCTTTTGTTGTATTAGTGATATGTAATCAACATCACAGTAATAATTAACAAATGATAAGTTGTCCAGCCTTAGTGTACAGTCCACAAATGTGCACAGGGATATAATCTCGGTCATCAAACCTTGTGAGTTAATAAATAATCAATGCCTTTTGTCTGTTATTGGCTGGGATTTCAGGGATCCGACTTCAAGCAGAGCAGCCGGACATAATTCTTGGAAAAGACATCACTAAGTTCTGCTCACCCAACTGCCATAATGCTCTTTCTTTTTCTCAGATCCCACCACTGAGTACCTCAGAAGTCTTTGTAAGGGTGACTCTCTTGCTCCAAACAGCTGTTTTTGAATTTTATATAGTATGAATGCATTCTCTCATTTTTCAACATTTTTATCAGCTCTGTGGCATGAGCTAACCTAAGCTCTAAAGTTAGGGCTGTGTGTATTACGTGCAGTCCATTGTTACCACTTGTACAGGAATATACTTAGTGCCATAGCTCAAAATTCTCGCTCCCTCACAGCTCAGGGTCCTGTGAGGAGTGTTGGTTCAATGGCCTGATGTGAGATAAACTGTCACTGAAGTGCCTCATTTGATCAAGACAGAGTCAGTGCATTACGAAAGTAAACCTTACCACACTGTAACTGTCAAAGGCTTCAAGAACCCTACAAAAGTTTTCTACAGGCAAAGTGGGATCATTTATTTTCATATAATTTAAGATGAATACATGACTACCATAAGTATTGTGGTGTAGACCTAACTTATATAAACCTATGATGCTGACAGAATGTCACTATTAAGCTAAACTAGGGCCAACAATAATATTTCAGTAAAATGATATAAACTGTTCAACTGTCATTTATGGGTTTTAATTGCCTACCAGAGATATTTTACACGTATTGAGATGTTTTAATAATGCCTTCATTTCAAGAACATGGACCAACAATGGTGAAGCATATGTCAAACACTATTTTAACCCAGCTGTCACGCTCGAAGGCAGGTCAGGGAAATGTCAAGTCTTACTATGCAGGGAGCTCAGTTTGCATGAATTAACCTGTGGTGGACAATCTTGCAGAATCAGAACCAAATAACGGGAATTATGCATGCTTTGAACTGTAGAATTTAAAATGAGAATTGAATAAGAATAGAATAAGTAAAGAATAGAATAGAATAAGTAAAACATATAGCAAATATTGTCTTGCAAAAATCTTGATGTACTGCTTCCTTGCTTGTTAACATTCATTCTAACGTTTACTTGTGTTTTTGCTTTAAAACAATGCATAGGTGCCTAAGACTTTTGCACAATAGTGTAAATTGTATTTTACTTCTGATAAAGCAATGATCCACTTGAAGCTGTAAGTTGTTGACTTTAATCTGCTTTGCGTTATGCCACGAAAATAGCACTGCTATACAGGGCCTCGAGAGATCTGTTTCTCTCAAATTACTTCTATTAAAACATTGAGCAGAACGCCCATTTCTTCTTAAAAAACTCCATTTATACTATCTGAAAAGTCCATAATAGGCTCTATAGACCTAGCGCCATCTGTCCCTGAGATAGATGCTTTCATTACACTTGTTTAGGTCTGTGACTGGGCAGTGTAAAGTAATCATTTTAAACAAAATTAAGAACTAAAATGTAATAACTGAAAGGAAATGGAGTAAAAGGCAGATTTATTTGTAATGAATGTAATGAAAAATTACCCACCTATTACAACTTTTTGGACCATCTAACCTCTAATCATGGATTCAAATCAAGTCAGTTATTTGCATCCTCATTCAGCGTATATAAGAAACTCAGAGAAATAATAATGTGACAGGATTTAAGATTGCCCTGCAATCTTTGTGATTTTTACTGGATTATATTAAATTACTCATTATTTCAGACAGTGGGAGAATATTTGTTTTGTGTTAAATGATGTCTTTCTAGGTTATGATAGTTTTTTATTTATAAACTTCTCTGACTTGTTTTCATTCATTCAATTTAAGCAAATGCTCTTGCAAACACAGGTTAGTACAGCTGGCCTTGCTGATTTATCACACATTTTCTTTTCAAGATATTATTTGAGCACACACCTGCTTAAAGGTGATTTTGGTGAAGCCAGCTGTTTTAAAACTCAGCAGACAAAAGAACATCCCCTCCCTTCAGTGTTTCTTTCAGAGCCACACCCGAAAACACATGCAAGCATGCTGCCTGGACTGGAATGCCTGAATGCTAGTTTTCACTGAGTTTGATACAAACTGTCACAAATAAAATGATGACATTTAAACTGCTTATTGGGTGGCTAAAGTTAGAAAATGGCATATTGATGATCAAACAATAAATGACTTCTTATACTCACATAATAATCAGCTCCTTGCTATACAAACCTGGTAGATGATCATCAAGCAAAACACAAAAGATTTTTGATAGTTGGTAGTGTGTATGTGTGAATTGTGCTTCATTTCTGGTTAAGGAGTCTGATGGCCTGAGGGAAGAAACTGTTCCCTATTCTGGCAGTGGAGGCCCGTATGCTATGAAACTTTTTACCAGATAAGAGTGTGTGAGGGGTGCCGGTGGCTTTGCGGAGGTAGTGTGTGGTGTTATTGTCTGCGACAGATACAGATAATGCTCTCTATGGTCCCACTGCAGAACATGGTGAGGATTGGGGGTGGAAGGTGCGCTCTGCTCAGATTCCACAGGAAGTAGAGCGGCTGCTGAGCTTTCTTGGTGATGGAGCTGGTGTTGAGGGTCCATGTGAGATTCTCCGTGATGTGAACACCAAGGATCTATGGACGATCTCCACCGAGGAGCCACCAATGCTCAGCGAAGGGTGATCATGTTGCACCCTCCTAAAGTTAACAAATATCTCTTTTGTTTTATCCACATTTAGGGGCAGAATGTTGGCTTCGCACCAGTCTGTCACAGTCTGTCAGCCGTTGCACCTCCTCTCTGTATGCTGCTTCATTGTTCCCGCTGATCAAACCCACCACAATCATGTCATCAGCAAACTTGATGATGTAGTTATATAAAAAATTTAATTGATGCATACGGAATCTCTATTTTCTAAATGCTTGGTTTTCCATTTCTGAAGATGGCAGGTTTCTGTAAATGGGTTCTAAAACTGTGACCATAAAAAGTGCAGCTACAGCTAACAAACCAACAACAGCCTGAACCTACGTCAACCACACTGAAGTGTTGAAAAATGTGAGAAAAAATATATTGCAAAGGACCCAAGATCAGTTCTCACATCAACTATAGTCCCTAAAAATGTTCACCTGAAACAGATTAAAAGTAAATGAATCCATTAAAAAGGAGAAATGCACGGAGAGTGAGTCGGCAATTTTTTACCCCCCTCACGATGTTTGGATGCCAGAGAGGTATTTCATGGCAGGAAAATCACCTGGACAAGTTGATACAACTTGCGTGGTTTTTCAGGTGTTCTGTTTTTTTATGAACTGCACTGTATAAGTGTCACAGTGACCTAGAAGAGCATGTTGTTGTTATTCTCTTCATTTGTAGATATTTGTAGAGCAGCATTGATGTACATTGCGTTAATGTTGACAAAACCTGTGGGTGTTTTGGTAGTGCTTCATTGCATAACTCATTAGATGACCCTTCGCAGTGTTATTGAACATGTGGGTTTTTCCATTGAGGGTTTTTTTGTGTGTGTGTGCGTGGCAACGTTCAGTGTGTTTACGTGATGTTTTTGTTTTCTGTGTTTGATGCGCTTCACAAAGAGAAGATTAATACCAATTAATCGCTGGCTGCAATTCGAATTTTGATCACGTAGGTATCTGTAGTTTATAGTAACTAGGATTCCCTTCCACATCTTCCCTTTTCATGTGTGTTTGCCAGAATATATGAGGTTGCACAAGGGTGGATTTAAACGTTTCCAACTATGTTGGCTTTGAATAGGCCTAACAGGTATGATGGACACAGTCATTGCAAAAAGTCAGTGATGTCATATCCTGTGTGGAGTGGTGGGTCGATGTGAGTCTGACTCACGTCAGATTCAAGTAGCAAAATAAGGCCTTTATGCAAGATCAGCTGGATAGAGTTTTATTTTTTAACCAGGTGGGTGTGTAAGTCAAGCCGCCAGCTTGAGGAATATTTCAGCCAAAGGGATTCAGTAATGGCTGACAGGTAACATGTTTGTGTCTCTGAATCCATTTACAAGAAGTAGGGAGTCAGGATGTGGGTGGAGCAGGTCAGGTCATACTGAATGAGTATTTTTTTTCTTTATACCTATACAACCCCACTCTAATCTCTCTTTCTCTCCTTTAACATATTTAACAGATCCTCCTTGAACATCTATTTTCTTTAATCCAAACACACAACCTGTAACATTCTGTCCTCATGTTCATTTGTCGTCTTTTTTGCACATTTCAAATTGTTGCAAGGTGTAGGATAGGAGTACAAACATGTAGTTACACCTTAGTGATATAAAAAACATACAGACATTAGAGAACATAGATATATAATACATGAGTATTGTGTCACTGCATTTAAAAAAACTTTTTTTAAAGCCTGCTGTCCTCAACATGAGGGCAGGAGATTTTCACCTTCTTGAGTTAGAGGCGATATGTTTTGGGGCTTTTTATTATCTTGAATGATCATTTTCTGTTTCCCAGATTCACATTCTTGGCTGCTAAGATTCTCATGGTACATTGCACATCGATCATCTGTCCTTAGATAACAAGTAGTGCCTCTATACCGCTGCATACAAGCAGTCTTATGTCATATTGCTCTCAGCTCCATTCTTTACTGTGTGACTGGTGTTCTAGAAATCATAAGGACAATGTTTGACTATCACGAGCTGAATTATTCCCCAAAGGATGTTTTAATGCTTTAAAGCAGTTTATTGTTCCTAAGGAGTTTTTCTGAGATTTGTTCTCCAGCTCTCTATGGGGTGCTGCAGCACTAGAGTAATGGCTTCTATCCTACATTCCTTATCATTATTGCAACAGAAATTGTGTGGTGCGTCTGTATGTCCTATAAACCAGTTAATAGATTTCAAACATTATTTCTATTGTAACTTGTTTAATAAAAACCTTAGTAAGTTTGTTCAGCTTCACCATGAACGCTGCATATGTAACCTACATTTATATTTAACAGCTTACATTTCAGATTGAAAAAACACATCTTAAAGACAAAATGCAGATTTGAATTTGACATTACACTGTAAGCTTCCTAGTATCAAAATCAAAAGTGGCTGAATACTTAATCACCTCATTGCTGTCAGAGAACCGAACAGATGTTCAAGTAGAAGTATACATAGATAAAATAAAGTAATTCGTGGAAATGTTCCTTATTTTTCTTTAAATAAAATGACTTTGTTTTACTTTTTCACATTTCTATTTACATTTCCATCATGCTCTTTTATATGTCACTGTCTATTTATCTGAGTGTAAATGGTAATATTTTTTTAATTAATTAATTAATTAATTGTCTGACATTTGACCAGTTTATGTTGACATGTTGAATGACTGACTGTTTGTTTTCTAGTTTAATTAATTTACTCATTTAATTAGTCATTTAATTATTCTTGCAATCTTTCTGATATTCATGCATCTTTCTGATAGATTTTTTTCTATGTTGCCTTATGGTCCACATTTGGTTGTCCTATAGACTCTGGGCCCCTTCAGATACAAGTATGCACAGATTTTGCTTTGAGCTTTTCCTTCACACACATTCCTACTAGCCGGCATCATTATCTAGAGGTCAGTGGTAAGCTACGTAGATGCTATTTTTGCCCGTTATTGGTCAGAGCCTAACAGAAGCTGTCGAATTGAGTGGCCCTACTTTCCTCAGTCATATGCTCGCACCACATGACTCATCAGATTGTTGTTATTATTATCATTATTCATCGCTATAAACAGAACCACTACTGCCATATGTGCTGCAGTGGAGTACACAAAGCTTTAAACTTTCTCTAACCTCGCCAACATTAATGACCACTGTCTCTGGCCTTGCCTGCATAACTGCTCATTACAGAAACTTAACTTTCCTGAACCATGATATTCAGACCCTGGGAGCTGACCTTCAGGTTGGTTGTCTGGAATTAAAAATAGATTGACTTGTTTGTGTAGCTCAGCAGCATTGAATTGCTACTTTTCCATTCTGTTCAGTTTTTTTGGAGCATGTACAAAAATGTGTGCATTGAAAATAAAATCGATGGTTGTGTAATCCTACAGATGTTACATATATTAACAATACAAATGCACAACAGTACAGACCAATGCAACTACTTGTTTTAGCTGTGCAGCATGCTTTGGGCCATTTTTATATTTGACCATTTGCCATATCTCAATTTAGCATACTTAACATATCAACACAGTTTGTGGTGATTCAGAATGCCAGAGGACAAAGCTAACAGGAGGCTATAAGCTTCAATTTCTAGCTACATTAGCCTCAGGTCTCCAGTGCAAGACTAAAAAAGCAAACTCACCAAATATGTCTTGGATGATCAGTTACAATTGAAATAGGTGGAAAATTGTGTTTGTGATTCTGTCTCAAAGCTGTGCTTCGCTTCTTGAAAGGAAAATTGACACATTTAGCGTTAAGTGAACCCATTTAGTCAGTGGTGTATCCAGGCACATTATTTAGACTGGGGAGAGACTACAAAGCCCTTTGTCAGTCGAAGGGAAGGAAATGATTGAAACGATTTTTTGTGTGTAAGGATGAACCTTGCATCACAACAGTGGCAAAGTGCCACCTACCACCACCGTTGGTGCCACCTGAGGTATCTCCTTATGTTGCCCATGCCTAGAAACGCCTTCACCTTCTGTACTTTACTAATATAAAGGTCCTCACGCTTACTTCGCTGATCCACCTCAAAGTACTGAGGACATCTCGATGGGAGCTCTTTCAGAGATCAGCATCCCTTGATGCATACTAATCCCAGAATCAGTAGAGACTGGGACCTTCCTCGGGGATTTGTGTGTGTTTGGGGTTTTTTTTTCCAATCCGTTATTTGGTGCTATATGGGAACATGTTGTCCGCATAGCACCCCTGTAGTAAAATCCTTATCCCCACACCTATTTAAATGTGTATCATGTGTGCAGGCCACATATCGTCCATTCCTGAAGCAAGTTCTGGAGGAGATCTTCAACCCAAATAGGCCTGAGTGTCCTGATATAGAGCACACTTCAGGAGGACTGACTGAACTGCTAAAGACTGGCTTCAGCATGTTCATGAAGGTAACACACAATGCAGTTTACACGCTAACATGTATACCAGTTAAAACACCAACATTACCTCATATACATAGTTACAAACGGTAGAGTGTAAAGCGTTTAGTACAATTTGTACAAATAGTGGCTATCCTATGCATACATCCTCTCTAAATGTTCTTGGTTTCATAAGTCATGTATAAGTTCCTCATTGGTCTGGCCCATTTATACGTGGGCAGAAAAGGTGCTGATATAATTTGGAAATTACTTCATTCTCAATGACCTGATAATGGCATATTAATGTGTGTTTCGCACATTATGGATCACACACAGCAGTGCAGCTGGAGTTTTCTAAACACTTTACTGTCACTGCTGAACTCAGAGTTGACCACCTACACAAAAAATATCCAGCTAATTGTGCCCTATGACCAGAAACTGGCCAATGAAGAAGGTTTGGAATAGGACATTCCTGAGCCTTGCAGCATCAGCTAAACAATCATCAATAACATTCTGCTTAATGGAAAGACAGGTTAGATAATGACAGTAAGTAGGCACAATGTTTAAAGACTCCAGCAACAGAGGTATGCGTGATTCACCCTATGAACCACAAGTCCACTGGCGTGAAGCTGTTCTGAGAATGAACATTACCCACAATAATACTCGCTCACCACTAGTCTGTTTTCGTAAACTACAAAATGCCCATACAATGTAGGTACCTACTTAAAAGTATGTGGAGCAGATGTTGTGGATGTTTTTTATAGGAGTCCAGTTAGTTTCAATAAAATTATTTGATAAGAATTACATGCCATCCTGTTGTTGGCATGCTTTGTTGTTTTTCTCTATTCTATTATCTGTAAGCCCAATCTCAATCATATATTATTTCAATGTGGTACATCAGCAAAACACAGAAATATGCAGTACAGCGCCAAGTTTCGGTAAGCATCTGCTTGATTAACCTCTGATCACAAAGGATCTGAAATGAGTCAGGAAACTAGAGTAACGGCTCTGTTTTATGACACTCTTATGAATATAAAATGAAATACCCTTAAATGTGTGTCTACCTCAAGTTTCACTTTTACAGCCAGTGTGGGGGATGACATAACTTATAATGTTTTATAACAGTGTGTGGGTTCTTCTTTGGCAAATCAAACTAATTTAGGAAGGTTTAAACATTTTCGTGCAGTTCACACTGTGTGCAGTGGTGTGTTCACGTATGACCGATTGATCACTTTCACTTTTAGATATTCCGCTTCCCAAACCCCTCCCCCTGTCACAGGCTCAATTCCAGGAGTAGATTCGGGGCGGGGCGGACGGAGTTTGTGCACTGCATTTTAGTTTTACTTGAATACAAATACGAATACAAAACATTTTCCCTTTTAACAAATACAAATACAGATACAAATAGCGGCCACTCTGCACACCCCTAACATATATTATGTATGTGTTTTGAAATATATGGGATCCTTAATATATGTATTTCAAAATCCCTCTGTCTCCTTCTTGCTTGTCTCTCCTTATCCTTCTTTTCAGCACATTTTTACAGGTGCACATGTACTTGCAGCATGTGTTCTCCTGTCCTGACCTGTGTCCATACTGATGTGTGTCTGACACCTCTCACTTGCTGTCAGTGAACAAAGACACTTAGAGCTTGTATTGATTACCCGCCCCCAGACACACACACCAATAATGCAGGACCAGATTGAACCCTCAAACCCATGTGATTGCTATTCAAATGTGCATGTCTGTCTGCCTGCCTGCATGTCTTTCTTTCTTTCTTTCTCTCTCTTTCTGTCTCTGAAACACATGTTCCTCCATGCTGGGTCATTGGCCAGTGCAGCACGTGGCATTGCAGCCCTGCTTCAAGCCCCACCCTGCTGTGCCTGTCCCTCTGATTGTCTGATTATTATTCACAGACTTGCCACCCCACTCAGCCAATCACACACTACCATTATGTTTGACAGGCCAATCACGCACAGCAGGACTGACCGAGCCTCAACGTGGCTCACTCAGGCCAAACATCTGCATGTGTGTGAGAGCGTGTGTGTGTTTTCTGCAGTTTTTAAAAGTGTGTTTTAGAGACATGGTGTGTTTGTGTGAACAGAGAAAAAAATGAAGTGCTTCTGTCTCCGTGTGCTTATGTTTGTTGGCTCGTATTTGTTCCATTGTGGATGTGAGCCTTTGCTCCCGTGTGTTTGCGCATACTTGCGTGTGTCAGTCATAAAAGATGGGTACAAGCTGTGTTAGAGTGAAAATGTCTAATTTCATAACAGCCTTTAAATTAAGGTCTGGCTCACTATGGAGAGAAAGAGAGAGAAACTGATAGAAAGGCAGACAAAAGCAATGCAGAGACAACTGGAATACAAAAGTTAGTGCAAGCTTGGATTAAAATACTTGCAGATTATATTATTTGTTATAAATTTTGCTCTCTCCTAATAGGTCAGTCGGCCCCACCCAAGCGATCACCCTCTGCTGTTTCTTGTCGTGGTGGGCGGAGTTACGCCTTCAGAGCTCCGCCTCATTCGTGAGGTTGTCTCCGCCCATAAAGCAGGGACACAGGTGAGTGCATGCACTTAAATATCAGATGGTTGATTCAAGTCATTAACATTTTCAAGTCTTTCTGATATACCGTACATGTTGTTTTGTAAAAGTTTGCCATTTAACCGATTAGTCGAATTACGTGTGTAATGGCAAAATAATCACTTCAATATGCAGAACAGATGTTCCCCAGTGGCACTTAAAGCTCCTCAAGCCTAACACCTGTCAGTGTATGACGTCATTAAACACATGACCCATGATCATGAAAAAACTATAGTCAGGAATTCTGGAGTTGAAGAAAATTAACAGCCATTTTTTGCATGGATATTTGAAACCCAAAACTAGAAAGAATCTGTCATTCTGGTTTGCATATTACACAACATATAGTGATTGAACTAACAACGATTGACTAGAGAATTGGCTTCCAAGTGTATGTGTGTATGATCAGAACTTTATTCAGGATGTGATTTACATACAAGCTGTCTGAAACTACCAAGGGTGAACAGGGTTTTTTCTGCCAGATATTTCAGCTCCTAGTAATCAGAGGACATAGATCCAGTGGAATCTTCTTGTACTAGTTGCAGTGCCAGACCATGACATCAGCTGAATAATTAAGAAAATAAAGCAAACCCTCAAATTATGACACAAAAGATTGGTCAAATTAAAATAATATTAAGCTTCCACTAGCATATCATAACTGTCCAAAAACATTTACAACGTGTCCCTGAACCCACCCAGGCCAGTCACTTACTGATCCTAACGCAGTTGTAAAATCATAAACTAATCCACAGAAGAAGGAAAAAGGACATAAATATACTGCACTTGTACTTTTAGCAGTCCAAAACGATGTAAGTAAGCGCACTGGGGGCTGTTACTGCATACATATTGTACTACACATTCTTCCACCACACACAACCAATCTTTTGGCCACGTAGCTCGTAACGGCAAACACTTGACACACTAATGTCTCCATATTGAAAGGGTTTTATAGAAGTGAGTGTCATAAACCCGAAACATTGTATGTCAGGACTCTTGTAACCCGAGGACCCCCTCAATCTCCAAAGTGATAACTTTACAGAAAAAAGAAAAACATTCTTAATTGTGCATTTAAGTTAATCATTTATATTTAATTTGATAATTTAATTATTATTTTGGACCCTCGCACAATGAAAAGCTATGGGAGCAAGACAGCTGCTATGTTCAAATGATGAGAAAATGAGACAGAACTAAGATTCTTTTTTATTTCTAAACAGCGACAGTGTGCAGTTTCAACCTGAGAGGAAAAGTCAACCCCAAGTCCTCTATAATTTCTCTCAAACGTTCCTAAAGTTAGCCCTGTTTAATGATCGAATATTCAATTTCTGTTTAACAACATGAGCATTATAGTAAGAGCCAGTTTGTCTGTTTAAACATTTGAATACTACACACCACTTTTAATCCCAAATTGTTAGCAATTTTTATCTCATGTGAAACTATCACATTAAATGATATAATGTGATTTAAATAAATAAATAAAAATGTGAAAATGAAGGAGTTGCGTTCTGTATATGGCTCCCACTTCCTAAAGCTCACTCCCAACAACATGTATCATAAAATGAAATTGCTCTATAATGCATTTTGAAAAAAATGTTCATTTGAATAGAGAGAATCTGTGTGTGAAATAGGGGCAGTGGGTCTTGGCCTATATTTTATATTGTTTTCTGTTTGATCTACTGGGGAACAAGTTCTTTGAAATACATTTTGGTTCATTTGAAAAAAAAATCTGATCAAGTACTCTTGTATGTAGATTATTTTTATTAAAATTGTAATCCCTTGCATGGATGAAGCAAGTTCTATTTACAAATGTTAAGACTTCTGCAATGTGTTTGTGTCTGTGGGTGGGAGTAACAAGGGGGATGCGTTTGCATCCACGCAAGCATGCTGACCTGCATTCATTAGGACATCAGAGGTCCTGTATCAGTGTTACTCACACTGCTTATTATCATAGAGAATCAAAGCTGATTCAAATATATGTGTGTGTGTGTGAGAAAGAGGGAGACAGAGAAAGTGTGTGTCTCCTCCCCAGACTGCATAGAGATATAATTAAGTCCAGCCTGAGTGAAAGGGCTGTTGTGGATCAAAGCTCTGTACCATGAATAAATCAGAAATCATGAAAGCAGCAAACAGAGAAGCTTGCAGACCAGGCGGCCCACACACTGCTCGACCTCAGTGTGTATACTCTAATGTGCATGTGCATGCCACTTTCTGTACGTCCATTGCAAGAGATTTATGACGAATTTCAAGACTGATGTCTAAGATCAAACACCATGTCTAACTTGCTGTAAATCATCATCTCCTCTTCCACAGAACTGTTTTTCTCTGTGCTTTATGAAAAGAAAACTTACTCGCTCACCATAAATAGGAGGCAAAACAATGATTTATTAAAGAGGTTTTTTACTGGATGCTAAAAATGGGAGTGAAATATAAAGGGGCAGTGAAACAGCTTACCTCAACACCTGCGTCAGCTCAGCATTCAAAGCAACACACTAAAATCAGTAGCATGAATTAATGTAACCCATATTATGGTCATTATTTTTAGTTTCTTTTGACAATTTGCATGAGATGGATCTGGATAAAGCAGTAGATGATGCTTAAAATGGTTTATTTGCTGGGTGGATCTTAAAAGAATGTTTTATTATGAGCATTAGATGGCTCTGGGAAAAAAATAGCCAGTGTTAGATGTCAAAATAATAATTGCTCTGGGGACAATTTTAAGATTGCATAGTGATATTTTAGATTTTAAACAGATTACTAACATTAGATAACTGTTCTTTGCTGGTTAGCATTAGATGACTTCAAAAAAATGTATTTGTTGATGAGAATTAGATTCTTAGAAAAATATTTTATTTGCTAGTTAACATTACTTGGGTCAAATAGGTTTTATTTCCGATGCCTCTTTAAAACACTGCCTCCCCTTTGATCAGATATACAGTGTTATGTCCTGTATGGTAAGATGAAATAGAACGCACATGCCATTCACTTTCTTGTCTTTTCAGCAAGTGCTCTGATCATTCATGAAAGCTCTTTATTAACTCTGGAAGGTGTTTAGCCCTGATCTGCTATGTTAGAGATAACGCTGGCTGTGTGTTATCTTTAGAGGCCTCAGCAGTATGTAATGTTAAAATACTTTCACTGAAGACCAAGGTCACTACTTCATACAGCTGCATTTGGCTTTTTTTTTTAACCAAGGATTGAATTAAAAAAATCTCTACATTTTTATCTTCTGAACTGTTAATTGGATTTTAGAGTTGAATGGAAATCATTATAGATTTAACAAGTAAACAAAACTGAAAAAAGGGAAAAAAAACCCTATTTGACTTTAATTTTTATTTTTCTTGCTGTGGTACACAGTGGATATTTATCCTTGTTAACTTAGAGTGATTTAAATGAAACACCGAATAAACCTGACCCTAATGGGGAGGCTGTACTTTAGCCCGGGTTACACCCATTGTAAGCTGTTTATATTCTTCAAAACTGGACAAAATCAACAATAATACAATTTGGGCATTAGTTCCCAGTATAGTGTTGCATGTGCTCTGCCATGATTAACATCAGTGCACATGGACTGTCCATTACAGAAAAGATAAAAATTTACAAGGTCACAAACTGTGCAAAGATCTTATTTCAGCATCAGTGTCTTATAGCTGAAAGTTCTCGGGCTTTCTTTTGGGCTTGTCCTGCTGATCAGCAACTGAGTTCTTTCTTTTCACTGCCCGACACATCATGTAAGAAGCATTCAAGCACTGAGGACATCAAAAGACCCTGGTGGGCATATACTCACCTCACATCCTGCAGGGTGGCCTCGCTGCCCAGTAGGATGGTGGGTGGGATGGCAAAGAGCTCGCCGTGGGCATGGCTAACCAGTTCTTGGAACTGACCCATAAGATCGAAACTGTAATGGTCCATTACAGAATACACCAGGGCCATAGAATTGGCCAACTGAATTGAGCGGGTGTTGTGATCATTGCACCTAAGGAGATTGGCCTGGTAGATTACAACCATTAAGAAGGGGCATAAAATAAGGAATGAGTTAATTCTGTGACTCTTATTTTCAGTAGTCGACTACAAAGCCGTATTTAAAGTGAATCAAGAGCAGCATCTGTCAAAAACTTAATGTGTTGCATTAGTGGTGTTTCAGAGTTTGTTCTTCAGGAAATAAGTAGCAATTCAGAGCTCAAAGCAGCGGATAAAAGAGATTAAATGAAACCTTATTGTGGAACGAGAGTAAACAGGATTATCGGACATTGACTGATCCCAAATTAGATGTTTTGGATTATCACCTGTGGGTTCTATGCCAATAGTTTCTACTTTCACATTTTCACATTTATTTCAGTATAT
This sequence comes from Ladigesia roloffi, assembly GCA_037577295.1. NCBI lineage: Eukaryota > Metazoa > Chordata > Actinopteri > Characiformes > Alestidae > Ladigesia > Ladigesia roloffi. The sequence continues at coordinate 5,728 of JBBKCR010142192.1, read as the reverse complement.
TTTAATATTCTGAGTTTGTGTGTGTGTGTGTGTGTGTGTGTGTGTGTGTGTGTGTGTGTGTGTGTGTCTGTCTGTCTGTCTGTCTTACAGGTTTTGGTGGTCTCTACCAGGCTTCTGAGGCCAGCTGATATTCCACATCTTCTGTTCAACACCAACAGACTCTCACCTGATATTGTATGAGAGGAAGAAGATCCCACCACAAATCTCACATCAAAATATTAACCTTTATATACACAGTAATTCAGTAATATGTACACATTCCTGAATAGATACATAAAAATCCAATGACTGGTCAAAACCTCTGTATCACATTGCTTATATCTTAGCATTACAAATTGTACTTCCTAGATTTCTGTCATCGTACTAGTCATGAGGGCTGTTTCATTAAAAAAATCTGTAATCTAAAGACAATCCAAGCAATATGTTTTCTCTCTATTTAATCCATTGAAACCCAATAAGAAAATGGCTTAACATACTGAAAAAACAATATTTGCCTTTTTGACTTTAGATTTTGTTCATGATCAATAGAGTTTGAGAAATATTATACAGATTGTAGTGCAATTACATTAATTCACATTGTAGTTTTGTCATGTTAATTGATCAGGAATGTCACATGCAAACATCTAAACAAACCCCCCAGAAACACACTCCAGACCCTGCAGAGCACAAAGTGCCAACATTTGTGTGACTGGTGAGGATTAGTTTGGCCTCAACTGGTCACAGGTGTTTTAAGTTCTGTGGTCCATTTGGGGACAGTTTGGTAACCATGGGGACAGAGTGGAAATGAAAACGAGAGCTCAGAATGAGCAGAGACTCTAAATACATATTTTGTTTGTGCGCGACCAAAAATGAAAAAGGCTCAGGTTTCGAGCTTTGGGAGATAAATATGGATCTTTAAATGCTTAAATAAACTATGTGTGACCTGTTGGCATTAAATGCTAATCAGTGTTTCTGCTGCAGTATGTAAATTATTTTACATTGGCACCTTTTCACACACACTTCAGTTGCACAGTCAGAGCAGAATTCACACATTGCTTACAGCCAGGAAGGTGTTGGTGTTTACAGTTTTCTCTCCTCTCTGCATTTTCACCTTTTTTTCTATATAGTGCTTCTGTTTATGTCTAGAGTATTAAGAGTAGTTGTAGTGTCGGAGGTATTATGCTTTATTTTGGTCTCATGGGACCAATCAATTTCTCTCCAGTCATCACACAACTGTACATCAGAGGGTTAATATGGCATGTGTGCTGTTTTTTGCACACACCTGTGTTGTAGGAATAATATGGTTTCACTGCTCTGGGTTCAGGATGGTGTTACATTTTATTGGGAAAATATCTATTGTACCGTTTAGAGTGTATTTAAACTTTATAACTACAATTATACGTTAAACGCAGCAGTTTAAAACTGGGTAAACATGTGTTTTACCACCCTTGGATTTATTGAAGTGTTTAAGGCAGTGGGTTTCTGTAAGAGATTAGGTAAAAACAAAACTGTAAATCTTATGCCAGCTTTTTAAAGGGATTAATACTATCTTGTGTTGTGGTTTGCTAGCAATTTACTTCAGTCACTGTGCTGCTTTATGTTATGTGTTCCAACAGAGAGATGATGCCTACAAATACTGGGATTGTGTATTGATAAAAGGGAAGCAACAACCTGGAGCCAGACATAGTCACAAAATTCTTTATTTTTCAACTGCAACCAATAAATAACATCAAGCCTTAAAACTCTGGCCTGATTTAAAGTGCATAAAAAAATAAAATGGCACTGCAGACTAACACAGAACCAACAAATGCACACAGTGAATAAGAGGCAAAGCACATGGACACCGTGTGCTTCAACCTCACTACCTCTCTCTTAACAATGCCCACTTTCAATCCCCCGCTGCTGACAGACGAAAGCCTTGCCCAAAGGAAAAAGACGAGAAGGACTCTAACTCGTCTTTCTGTAGCAGTCACTAAAAATACTCAGACCTTCGTACTTCAAAAGCCCTGTTGCCAGGAGAAAAGTGTCCACAGATATAAAGCAGTGTGCGTACATTAGGTTTTTCCAGTCTTAGTGTCTCTTGCATTCTTCCTTTTTAAGGCAGTTTTGGACCACAGTTCCCAGCATCCTGCTGCATCTACAGGTGGTTTGTCAAAATTCAGAAGTCAGAGGTCAAGAACTCTGCAGAGACCATATTACAGCATCAGTGACTGCTGTGCTCTGAGGTCAGAGTTCAGCAGCCTTGGGTGTGGCCTGCTGAGAAGCGACTGAGCCTCTTTCTGAGTAACAAGCCTGAAACCTCTCTTTAGCTTCAGCCAAGCTCTCTTCATCAACCCCACGTTTCTCTCCCGTCTTCACTGGCCTTCACATGGCCATCTCCATTATTCACACGGAGGTCACAGTCCGTACCTTGGCAGACAGTGCCTGCTTAAAGCGCCTCTTCAAGTCCTGCATGTTGGGCGATTTTGGTCTGGGGATGAGCGGGGACCTCCTCTTTTCGTGCCCTGTTGTGGGCACTAAGGGCTGAGAGGTCAGCGGCTGATGTTTGGCCAGCTCCCGGCACAGCCTGTGGAAAGCACCGTGAACTTGGCTGTAGTCTTCACTGGCCGATACCTCGTAGAAGCAGCAGCCAAGCGCCGAGGACAGCGAGGGACCCTGCTGGGCATCCACTCGCCTGACATGAAGGAGATCTGCTTTGTTTGCAAGTAGGATGATGGGCGGGATGCCAGAGCGCTCGCCATGGGCATGGCTGACCAGCTGGTGGAGCTGACTGATGAGGTCAAAGCTGCGGTGGTCGGTCACAGAATATACCATGACCACAGCGTCAGCCCACTGGATAGAACGGGTCACATGGTCATTGCAGCTAAGGCCATTTGCATTTACCTGCAAGAGAGACACACAAGCGGATGGGTTAGACATCAGACACTTGGTCGTTTATCAGTTAGACTTAACATCTGGTATCACAAAATAACAGTAGCTATATTTTATTGGTTGAAAGAACTCTAAACACAGAACTTGCAAATATACCATTAAATGTCAAACATCCTTCAGTTGCATAACACTTTGACCCAAATGGTGAGCCATTTAAGATTTGTGGACTATTCCGCTTTATGCCTGTGAGCTGTCAGCCTCTATGGGGAAGGCTGTATAAGGGTCCTGCTGACTGAGGGCTTAAAGAGGGAGGCGGTATCAGTTTAGACAGTCTGAGGGAAAATAAGCCCGACTAGACTTACAGTCTGTCTCTCAGTCTGTAGAGCAGCTATTCTGTGGCTTTTGGACCACTGCCCAGAGAGGGAAATGGACCTCACGCCCCAAAACCTGGCTCTGAATCTGCAGACAACTTGGAGCAGTGTTGCCCAGATCACCCTGTAATCGACAAACAGTTCTAAAGAATATTTTGGGGTTTGGCTACGATCAGGATTGTGTCCACAACCACATGATGAGCTCTTTTCTCCTAGTACTAAGGGTCTGGATTTGGGATTCGGGGATGTTTATAGTTCTGAAACCCCCCTACAAATAGTTAAGAGCGATCAATTACCCGCAAATGTTGAAAAAGCACAAACACAAAAGGGTACTTAAGACAAAAGGCTGTTCCAACAGCAGCTGCCCAATGATGTCTCAACTCACCCTAGAGCTAACCCATGCATGACCACTTAACATGGACTACAAACAGCAAATGCACATACACACCGCAAAATTAAAAACTCACTTGAACTCCAGGCGTGTCCTGAACCTGAATGGCCACTTGCTCTCCATCGAGCTGGACCTCTCTGGAGTATAGGTTTCCTACAGGGCAGAAAGAGCAGACGTTTAGCACCACGGTATGGTGAACCTATGTTGTGTGTTTGCTTATCCTGAGTGTTACAGTTGAGTTCATATGTAAAGTCTTACCTGCGTTTCTCTCGTAGTCTCCAATAAAGCGTTTTGTGAGGAAACGAACAACAAGAGCTGCAGAGAATGAGAAGACGTTAGTTATATTCAACATGAAGTAACATGAAGTAAGTTTTAAAAGCAATGCTACTCTACGACAGAAACATTATTACGAAGTAAACCCACCTGTTTTGCCCACTCCGCTTCCCCCGACCACGGCTATCTTTATGACCCGGTTTAAGGGGAAGTCTGTGCCGGGGTACTCTGCAATGGTGGACATGTTCTGGACCAGACGCATTCTGACTACAAGCCGATATTCTATTCCAGGCAGATAATATCCACAAAGTCGGCGGGGGTCTCAGCTAGTGAATGGCAACTTGTCTACTCCAGACTGAACTGTTGTCGAGTTTAAAGGCTCCGCCTTTGCTCTATCTCTCTGTCTTTCTCAGTGTGTTTCTGAGCTGTTCTACCAGGTCGAGGGTTTTTATAAAGCCGGAGCGATGCTCACCTTCGATTGGCTGCTGCTGCTAACGGTCGTGCGTTGTAACTCCGCCCCCCGCTTCACGTGGCCTCGCGGACGACAGCAAAGTGCGCGTGGAGGAGCCCTTTCTTCTTCACAGAGAGAGAAAGAGAGAGAGAAGAGACAGGGTAGAGGGGAAGAGAGACAGAAAAATGAAAAGGAGGGAAAGGGAATTGGGTAAGATAGACAGAAGCCGAGAAATATGGGGGGGAGAGAGAGAAAGAAAGAAATGGGTGCGAGAGAGACACAGAAAGGCAGGAACAAAATAAGACGGAATACAAAAACCTTGTAATTACTTGATATTTTAAAATGAGGCCGAAATGACAAAGACAGGGTGATGGACAGTTTTTTTGTAGGAAAGAAGATGCTGGCATACCTATATAAATATACACCAAATACTGTAGATAGTAAACTAGAGAGATACCCCTCTTTGTAGTTTAGCATCCTCACCCCAACACAACCCCCCACTGTGAAGATGATTCTACGCTGATGTTATATGTGAGGGAACGTGGGCTGTTAACTGTATCAACCTCAGCCGTGTGTCCTTGGTGTAGAGGCTCTGACGCGAGTGGTTTTTCAGTTTTCTGTGCGTAATGACCTCCACTTTTGACCACTCTTCCACATTAAAACATGGCAAGAGCTGACTGCTGTGTTTATTTTGTGGGTGAAAAACATGTTATTTGTGTTTCTGTCAGCTACCTGGTCTGCGTTCCTAAAAACAAGGCGTCACCACTGTTTTCTTTTCCATCACTAATTGGCCAGACAGACCCTCAGGCATTCTGCACGCTGTAATGCTGTGCACTGCCCATCTGTTCAACTGCACAGTGTTTGGTTTAACCAGAGCAGTTTCAAATAGTACGTCAGGTGATATGGGGGAGGGGGTTATAATGAGGAGAGAGCAGCGGACACTGTTTGATCGTGTGTGTGTGTGTGTGTGTGTGCGTGCGTGCGTGCGTGCGTGCGCAAGTGATAGGTACTACACAGTTTGGAAAAATACTGGGACGTCTCACCATTACACCAACAGGGACTTGCATTAAAATATATAGACTTTAGTCTATATTCAGTCCCCCATAACAGCTATAACATCTTCCACTCTTCTTGGAAGTCTTTCCACAAGATTTGGGGTTACTGTGGGGATTTGTGCCCATTTATTCTGTTGAGCATTTATGAGGTCAGGCACTGATTGTGTTGAAGGTGATTGCCTGGTTCTCAATCTCTGTTCCAGTTCATCCTAAAGGTGTTGGAGGAGGCTGATGTCCGAACTGTGACCTCAAACTCACTGTAGATACACACACACACACACACACACACACACACACACACACACACACACACACACACACACACACACACACACAC
>JBBKCR010142128.1:0-20307 GCA_037577295.1 Ladigesia roloffi | reverse complement strand
ACATACACAGTGCACTATTTATTTTGTTCATGTACTATTATCATGAAGGACAGAAATGCTCAGCCAGCACGGTCCCTTGCTATATTCACCAGTCATCTACATTCACACACATTGATTTTCTATGTATTCTTTTATTTATTTTATTTTTTTATGTTATTTGGGCATAGGCTACAACAACCATGTAGTTTTTGTTTGTTATTCTCATTAATTATAAAAAAAAAACAAGAATGCAGAAATTAAATATTTGTTACATTTTACTTAATGCGATATATTTATTTATTAACACATTTATTAATTGTTATCTTAATAACTGTTCCATATATCTTAGACTGCGGTGTTCTTTGCTTTGCCTAGTTGTGTAGAGCTTTCTTTAACCATGTTTCAAGCACTTGATTCTAACACTAAGGCTGTCACAAATAAGACAACATCAAATCTGCAGAAACAAATGTCACACCTGCAGTCATCTCTATTCCTTTTGTTCTGCCTCTTGTGCATGAACTAACGATGTGGTGTTACAGCTGACCAAGAAACAAACAAGCAGCAGTTGTCAGCCATGTGTAAAAAGTGCAGCAATCCTCTTAAAATGAAAGATGACGTAACATGTAACATGCTCGAGCGTAGTGGTAAAATCACACAGTCATCATAAACTGCTATGAGCATTTCATGCCCAGTATAGGTCCACATTTGTTCTACATTTAGCTACGCAGCAAGGACAAGATGTTTCAAAGGCCCGTATCCTGCACTTCTATTTTCTTCTTTCTTCCTCTGTATTTTGTTTTTAATATATTTTTCTGTGAGATTCACTTGAGGGTTCTTGAGGGGTGTTTAGTGAATCGTATGGAGTGTCTGGATTACCTACCACAAGTTGACCAAGGAAGGATAACTGATAAACTAGCTACAGGGTCACTGATGCATCTGGGGAACGAGCAATACCCTGTCTGTTTCGATCTCCCAGAAGAGCTGCTGCAACACAACTTCTTGAAGTAATAATGCTGGCTATGAAAGAAAGGTCTCAGAAAACACAGTCCATCATACCTTGAGTATAGGACTTCTTGGCTGCAGACCAGTCAGAGTGCCCATGCTGACCCGGTCTACTGCTGAAAACCTACAATGGTCATGTGAGCAAGAAATGGGACCGGGGTGCAGTATGGACAGGTGCTTGCGCAATGTTCTGGGTAAAATATCATCAGGAAATCCTGGGTTCTGGAGATTCACATGTTCATTTGGGCTCCAAGTTCCCTAGATCTCAATCTGATCGAACATGTGGACAAACTAGTTCGATCTACTGAGGCCCAAGGTTACTGGACTTAGCAGACAGTAATCGAAATCAGACCTAGAAAACTTAATTGATCCCAGAGGAAACACCGACTCAAAGAGACACAAAGACGAGAACAATGTAAAATATACTATCAAGTCACAATAAAACTCTCAAGAAAGTGCTTTGAAAAAAAAAGCTTTGGTCAGTAAGAGGTGGACATCAATACATACGATAAATTAATTAAGCAGTAATTACTGCTAACATCTTAGTGCCAGATACAACAGTTTACTTTCAGAGGTCTGGTAGAGTCCATGCCTCATTGGGTCAGAGCTGTTTTGGCTGCACAGCAGGGGCCTGTGCAATATTAGGCAGGTTTTTACTTTATGGCTGAATAATATTTATGTCAATTTTATGATATCACAAAAACTGTTTTGAGCTTTACATATATGACACACAATGGCAGGGGGTAGGTGAATGATATGCTTGATTTTTTTTGCATGATATGAGTTTTTACATATTATTTCAGTTAAAATATTGTGCCACACCAACAAATATGCACTACTGTTAATTTATATTTAGATGCCACTATTTATTTCTGGAACAAGTGCTTCTAGGAGTCACACAGCTGGAGGCGATATGTATTATACGTAAGTGCAATTAAGTCATGCAGAATGAATATTACAGCCCCAAAGAACTTTGCATCACCTGGCATTTCACATAAAGTGTCTAACTGAGTCATCATAACACTATCAGCATTTTTGCCCATTATGCATTCACAGTCTACATCTAATTACTTGTGTTTATGCATAAACAACATGCAAACAACTTTCAGGAAAGATCATGTTTGCATATAAGTAAATGTCACTCAATGCTTTGGGGGAAATATTATTTCATATTTAAAACAGAAAGGCTGCAGCTCCTTTAGAGTCCATCTCTATTAGAGCCTGCGTGTCATAAGTGAACCTCGGGCAGGATTTAAATGGCTAGCCTGGGGCACTGAGGCATTGAGATCGATCGGCAGCGCCTGGGTGTACTTATCTAGTCCATCGCTTGTCTGGTAGAAAAAAGGATAAGGCTCGACAACAGAGGATGATAAAGAGATTGCAAAAACTATTTCAAGAGGGGTGCCATTCAAAACTCTAAAACTGAAGGAGCTGCTGTCAAGCGCTTTACATGAATATCACTGACTGCTGCAAAACTTAGATCACTCTGCACTCCCTAATTACTGTCCATAATACAGTGCCTTTCATTTTTTCTCAGTATTTAAAAAACAGCATGAAAAGACAATGGAGAAGAAATGTAGTTGACCAGACTTAACAGACAATAATCTGGGCTTTTGATACATTAAGAATTAAATCCCATAAATCTCATGCGCTCTTGAAAAATAAATGTTCCAGGCATGTACCCCCTCTAGAAGATTTCCTTGATTGGTACAGAGACTGTACTCTATAACAGGATTATATACAGATTAAAGGATTTTGGCTGAAGTGCTCCTTTTCACTGAAACTATGGAACCATTCATTCAAACGCTTGTTAGGGAACCACAATTGAACTGAATAATCCTGTTTGGTTCCTTTATTTTGAAGGAAGTTGCAAGGAAAAGCCTTCATCTGCACTTTACAGAGTTACAATGGGAGGCACTGGAATCGAGACCTGACCTCCATCTCCAAGGTCACTGATTTGATGTGAGGTGACACTTTGTCTTCACCTCAGGCACTCAAAGAGTCATGAAGCACCTGGGAAGGCTCTGAGTCACGCATATAAAAGAGTTCATCCATTAAAATCTTGGGAAGAATGAGCAGAAGCACAAGATCATGATCCTTGAGGACCTTTTTCAGGATGAGCAATAAATAATAAATACAGTTTTTACATCTCTAAACTATTTAACCCGATGAAGCAGATGAAACGGCAATGCCAAATTACAAAAGCCTGTTGTTTTTGTTGTTTATGAGATCCTAATTGAAATTCAGTGGTCAATATGCCATGAAAGTTTTCCTCTGACCAATCAGATCAAAGCAAATCCAGGCTTTCAGTGTTTAGAAGAAAGGAGGATACGTAGCCTCAGGCACTGATTTAGTCTGAAGTGAATGTTTCACTTCTTACAACCATCAAAAACTAGCAAAAAGTCTTCTTTTGCTAGTTAATGGTAGAAAGTTAGACTTGCTCACTATATATATCATAATAATAAGACACATAGTACGGCCAACTGAAAGTTACAACGCAGTTGTTGCTTAGCAACAGGGAGACATCAAGCCAGAATAAAAGTTAAAACACACACAGTGGGACCCCCAAGGCAAACAGGGACAGTGTGTCTCCCATTCCAGTGTGCCTTAGAAATAAAACTGTGCTACTCTCACCCCTCATTTTGTGTTCTAAAGGGTCCTGACAGTGTTGGTGAAATTTATTATGATTTGTCAGCACATGGCCTTATCTTACTTCTCAGAATGCTGGTCAATCACAGCCAAGCACATTTATTTCAATCATTTGATGCGGCCTCTGGTGTGAACTACTAGAATTCAAATAAATTCGGCCTGAATAATGACTGTGAACATCTACGTAAGGAAGAGTTAGACCATTTACATAACGTCACCCATCAGAGAGCTTGCACTTTATTATTAAACATGACCAGGCAGAAGGACGGGTTTGGATCAGAAATCTTGCTAACAAACAAACCCCTCCAGAGTGCAGAGTGAGGAGAGTGTGGGTTATATAACTTGGTGTGCAGAGTGTGTGGACTAAGAACGATACCTCTAAACTTGAGTAGGGATTGCATTTCTTCAGCTGTGGGCAGATGGAGCTTCATAAATAAGGCATTTGTAAGTTTCTGGTTGCGGTTGCTTGGCGATGCACCCGCTGCTGGACTAGAGTTGGTGGAGGATGTTTTGTAGTGGTGAGGTGAGAAAACCCACATCATTCATACAGACTCACTACAGATACACTGTGACTTGATGTGACCTCCAGGTAAACAATAGAGTTCTCTCACACCTACTAGTCTTTCCAAAAATATTCAACTACTACAGCATCTGGGTGGCACTTGGTATGATTTGCCTTCAATTTGTGTAGAACCTTTACATTCTCTTCATGTCTTGTTTACAAAAATGACATTTGAATCTGCCATTCCGGAGACTTTTATTCAAAGTATCATCTGAAAAATGTAATGTACCTAAGAGACCCCACACAGAATGTTACTGCGTAAGGATGTTGCTAATAAGTTCTGAGGCACAGTTTTATAATTTTTGGTTCTGTGGTATTAGGCAATGACATTGAAAAAAGTATTCCTGATGTTGGCATTGGGGGTGGGGGTTTGCATGCAGGGTGGAATAATACTTCTATGGATTTAACATTATTTTACTTGTAGAGCACATTTAGGTTCATCGGTGGTCTTGCATAGCAGTGAAATTGGCTCCAGTTGTGCCGTATACATGGTGATGCCTGGTTCTTTCCATTATCACTCTAAAGAAATATAATTTAGCTTCCCTACAATTAGCCTTTTCAATGCATAAATTAAGAAAAGGTGGTGTACTTCCCGTTTCCGGAACAATCCACTGAAACATCCTTTAGGAAAACAAAAGTTATCCTAAGTTTTTGGCTACCGTCTGTTGTAAGAGTGTAAATCCAGGGGATTAAACATTTTGAAGGTGCTTCCACAACTGCCTTAATCAGCAATCCGTCAGACTTAAATGACAAAAAGGGATGGCGGGCTTGTTTTATGAAGAGCCTTTGAAGAACGTGCATAAACTGCACAAACGCTATGCTAAAAACCCTCATAGGGGGAAATATTTCTCTATTAGTCTCAATTTACAGTAGATGAGAACCTTCATCTGCATTAAGTAGAAAATGATTGCCTCTGAGTGTCTAACTAACTGTCCCCTTGAACGCTGGATTAGTTCTGAACCACAGCTCCCTCTCTGAGAGTTTTACTCCCTAAAGCCCTCACCGAGCTTTGCCAAGTAACAGTCTGCAGGAAGGCCCGAGAGTTCCTAAAAGGCATTTCCCCACTGTTCCCCACTGCAACTCGGGCTCTGCATTTTAATACATGCAGCGATGACACACCACCAATCGCCACCGACTCATACTGCACATCTCACTCACTCCTAGCTCCTGTTCATTTACAAATTTGCTCTATATTGTGAACAAATGGGAAAATGAAGGGCACATACAAATACAAGCTTAAAATACATCAATTTGGCTCCAATTCAAGAAACATTTCAAACAAATGCCAAGTTCTCCATTACCTTATTAACAGCGTATTCTTGCTTTTATTTGCCATCCAGGTCGCAGAAACTTTAATTAAATAATAGGCACAAGATTGCATCAGCAGATTACTAAGACTGACATTTAGAGAGGAAAAGATAAGCTCTCTTCAGCACAGGAAGGACTGATTCCTCGCAAAGCAATTTGCATTCCATTAAAAAATGAGCCCATTTTGTAACTAATGTGTGTACAGTGAAGTGGAGGCCTTGCTTAATGATTACACAGTGTAGTCTGTGTATAATTGGCCAGTGTCACACATTCGGTTGTTTGTGCTGTGGCTGGATTTAAAACAGAACAATTACAGTGCACATTTTAAGATTTAACCTGTATTCACTTGTGTCCTGGTTAAGCTATGGAGGAACTAGGGGCTGCATGATGTAATAACAGTACTGAGTTATCATTGTTGTCATATCCCAGGTCTTGATCCCCAGCTCTGCTCTCTTCTTTCAGCTTTTCCACACACCTGTTCCTCAAAACCCAACCCTTTACACACACTCAGCCTGTTTCAGGAAAAGTCTGTGTGAGCTTATGTGAGCCTGTTCTCCGATTAATTCAGAACTTTGACCCTGGTTTTGACGATTTAGCCTGTTTAAAATTGATACCTCTGTATGTGCTTGTACTCTTTACTTATGTATGTATACATGTATTTAAGAATGTATGTATGTGTATTTATTTGTTTAGTGTCTGTTTGCTTGTTTGGATTGCTAATAAGCACTACAAGTTAATTGCCACCCAGGTTACTACATGTTACTAAAACTTAACTCACTCAAACTGCTTCCAGCTCTTTGTTAAGGTGGCACAGACATGGTGATGGTCACTGTGGTTTAGGACACAGTACGGCTTACTGTTAGTTGCAGGAATGAACAAAACTTCACAGAAGGGCTGGGCAATTTGGCCTAAGATCAAAATCTCGATTAATTGAACTCGATTATGATGGATTAACGATTATCTTATTTAAGCACACATTGCCAAAAAAAAGACACTTTAGTAAAAATAAATGAGCACTTTTAGAAACAAAATTAATTATTTTCAATGTTTTTTTTAATTAAAAACAGTAACTCCACATGAGGTAGTGTTTTTAAAGGGATTATAGGTTCTGAATGTCAATTTCGATTACTTTTTGATTAATTGCCCAGCCCTACTTGTCAGTGTAGCCTAACACTGGGGGGCAGCTATTTTATACACTGTGCTGAATTCCAAGTGCAGAGCTGCATTTCAAGCATGTCTAGGCTGAATGTCTAGATCTTGCAATAGTAGAAAATGTATGCGCTTTTCCATCAAAACTGACCTGTTGGATGTGTTGGATTACATTAACACCCATAATTGATATCACAGGGCGATTTACACACAGTGCCCAGGTTCAGAGGACCTTAAGTACTTACACAAATGAACAAAATTGTTTCAAAATTGTGCTTTGTACTGATCTAACATCCAAAACCTGACCTCCTGATCCAAAACCAAAACCGGTTTATACATAGAATACAACCATTGACTTCCAGATCTATAGATGATCTTGACATTTTCATTCTTTGTTGCCCTACAAAGGGAAGTGTGACCCTGTGAACTTGTACAGGGGTGACAAGGGTGATTTTCCCGTAAGTGCTGTGGCAGAAAGATCATCAGAAGGCAGTACAGCATGTTTCACCCTGAACACACTCTAATAACTAACATGGCCTTAACTCAAGCATGCCTTTGGCTTTGTACAATTAACTAAAGTGGATCCTTAGAGTCACGGATGAACACACCACAGCACATATTGTGAAATTCTTTCTCGGGGTTTAACCCATTCACCAAGTGAAGCAGGGGGCTGCCTCAAACAGGGGGTCCTGCAGAGCAGTGTGTAGGGACAGTACCTTGTTCAAGGGACTTTCAAGGGAAAAACTAGGTCACCTTCTTCCAAGGTCCAGCACTAGACTAAAGAAGCAATTCTCAGTTCCTACAAATCAGTTCCTTTATATATTGCAGCGAACGTTCCAGACAGCACATAGCCCTGATGTGTCTTCCACTTCCCAATAAAACTGTACTATCTGACCTGCTGTAGAGCCTGTATTACGGATTTCCAACAGTAGTTGCTTGCAACTCCTAGCTATTGACAGAATGTGAGAGTCCATGATAGGGCACTTGAAGTTGGCCTTTAACGGCCTGCTTAGTCATTGTCATCTGCCTCAAGAACAAAAATAACTCTTCTTCCAGCAAGAAGTGGAGACATCCATCTTTACAGCCAATCCGAGACAAGACCATCCTCAGGCACAAAGTCCATAATGTTTACACCTTGCAAAGCAACAGATAATTCACTGGATGAAGATGAGTAAAGCTGAGCTGGGATCACATCTTAATCCATTACTGACTCAAAAGAAGATGCAGGTAAATAAGTAGGAACAAACATAGTCCTTTCAGGCCTTGCCTGCTATATCCACTCTACAGCCTACCTGTGCTGTCTCTTCTCAGAGGGGCCTAAAGGCAGCATTCCATCTGCATATGTATTACCATTCCCGTCAGAAATAGTGTGACAAGTCTGGCCTTTGGCAAGTGGCAATTTCCATTGCAGTCCAAAGCACGTCAGTATGATAAATGTTTCTCTCTCTTTCTCCCTCCATCTCTTAACCCTTAATTACAGTTGATCACTAGTCATGTCTGCATGCTGAAGTGAGAACCAACACATTTTTCAGCTTTAAACAAGGGGGACGCCCCAATGAAAAGCTGGAAATCAATGTACAAGCAGCAAACAGCATTTGTTTTTACTATAATATGCAGTTATGGTGACTGTAAAAATGTACAAAGGAGATTACCATATAGACGGCAGTGTCAGTAGGAATGCATGAGGCTAATAGAAATGGCAATATTTACTTTGTCACGGATTACAGAGCATCACTTCTGCACTGAAGAGTGTCAGTGTCATTTGTGCTCATTTTATATCCCAACCCATTGTAAAACAATGCAGTGTATAATCCTAATTAACCCTTGTTGCATTGCATTGATATACATGAACATGCTATTGCAGAAGTAAAGTTCTGTCATGAGCTCTCATAAATGATATGCTATTACATATAAAAATGTCACATCACTATTACCAGTAACTGCCATGACATGCCCTGATGTCACAGCAGGTTATGATATGTATATAATACCGCATGACTACTCATGGTCATAACAATCTTATGTACTAGGGTGTGACCTATGGAATCAGATTTGTGCCAAAATTTGAAAAACAAAACTTTCATAATATCAAACAAAATTCATTCAAAATTCATTCTCGCCTGTGAGACTTTCAATTTAACTGCTAGTTTTTCAGTTTCGCTGTACGGCACCCCCTTTTACATTTTTGCTGCATGAGGATTCGTTTTCAGTTCTGGCTCAAATCTCTTGTGTGGACGGGGCTTTGCCTCATTTGTCAGCAGGTTTTTGAGTGACAACTCTGTGCCCCGGAACTCAGCAGCAATAGCCGCCAGTTATGATCACATATGAGATGTGAGGATTGTGCACAAGATCAATTCCAGGATGAATCAATTGTAAGTATTGATCAAATGTGTTCATTATCAATAGACATATTGTAGAGTTAATCACAGATCTCAAATCTTGTATGTGATCGTAACTGGCGGCTATTGCTGCTGAGTTCTCTGCTCTCATGGTAAAGTTCAGATTGCAGTGGCTGAAAAATGGCCCTTACCCAACAGTAAAAGGCTATATTACAGAATAAAAGGTTTTGGGACACAGCCTGTGGAAATGTGCTCACTTTGGATGAATAGTGGAAGAATATAGATCAACTTCACTGTAGGAAACCAGTACAGATCAAAACATTTTGAAGGTAGGGAACATGTCTTATATTCTTAGGTTTGTTTAGATTGCTGCAAAAATGGTATCTTACTGCCTCACTGCACCAGCAGATAATATTACTACCCTCAAGCTTTATTTTCTGAAAGAGACAAACTATGTGAGGTCAGAAACGTCCGGTTGCATTATCTTATATTTTACTTACAATAATCACATAAGCAATATTAGCTACATTCCTTTCAAGACGCTTTAACTTGTCAAAATATTTTGCAGTGTTTTGTTTGCCCATCGTGGCTGAGGGAGCCTTGACTCTAAATCATGAGGTCCCTCCCAGGTGCAGATGTCGAAGGTAACTCAGTAGAATGAGGAATACAGCTGCCAGATGGTTTGTGTTTCAGTTATGGCAGCTTGGTCACAGGTCAGCTTTGATCTTTCCTTTTTACAATCACCTTTATTTCACTGATATTTACCACACAGGCCTCCGTCAACTGCTGTGAGAGACCAGAAAAACACATTTCCCGCCTTTAATGTGCCTTAGGAGGCCTAAATGGCAACTGAGAGGCACCATAAGAAAGAATGTCAAGGTCAAAACATGAAGAAGTTGAAGGACTTTAAAGCTACTTAGAATACTGATTGTCACATTTTGATGTTTTGCAGAAAACAGTCATTTATATTTTTATGTATTTACTGGATGTATTTATATTTATATATATTTATTGAAATTTTCACTAAGAACCATTACTAAAATGACTGTGTACTCTGTAAAAAATGTGTAATTCATCCCCCTTACATTAACATATACTTAATGTGCAAAGGTTTATAGACATCTACGCATCCAGAGTGTGTTCTAAACTCATATTCTAAACATATTTCCACTATACTGGGTAGGCTTAGCACTTCAGGTTGGGACATTGCTGTGGGGATTTTATTTCATTCAGCTGCAAAAGAGCATTAGGGAAGTCAGGTACTGATGTTAGGGGATTAGTGCTGAAACATCCTAACGGTATTAGATGGTGCTCCTGTAAGTAGCTCAATCCATTAATTTAAAAGTGTATCTAAATATTTTTATATGGTACTACAGATTTCGATTTTTTCATATTTAACATGTATGTCCTTGAACTATAATTCCAAAAATGCCAAAACTGAAATATGTTTAATGCATGGTATTTATTCAGTTCATGGCTACTTTGATGAAAGTGCAACCGAGCTGTGCTATATATCATCGAAAAGCTTATGTACTAATAGATAATGTGAATTTTACAAAAACTTATATATTATTATATTTTATATATAATAATGTTACCAATCTGTACATTTTTAGATGACAGTGACAACGTTGTCCTATAAGCTACTCCTAAGAGCCCTGTCTCACAATTTTTCGTGAGGCCAACACTATCTACAATGTAATCCAAATAAATGCTGCGATCACGCATTAGGGCTTATTTTGGGCTAGGACAATGCTTCACTGGCCCGTATTTTAATGCACAGTGCGTTAAAATACAGTGCGTTAAAATAACACCAACAGTATCAGTGCTAACTGGTGACTGAGTGACAATGGGAGAGAATTAATGACCTTATCGTTTGTTTGTAAAATGGTTGAAACAGGTTGAAATACCGTGAGACGCAGAAAGTCCCAAAACATAAACAGAAGCCTAAGCCTAACCCTAACCAGCACTAACCCTAACTTTAACCCTAACACTAACCCAAACACTCTAAGCCAAACAGTCACCTGATCCTGGCACTGAGTTTTAAAATACACGGTAGTGAAGCTCTATCCTAACATGAAAAATTGAAACGTATTCCTGGCACGAATAAAGCCCTAAAGCATGATTGCAACACGTATTTTGATTATATCGTAGATTGTAATGGCTGCTTTTCCAGCAGTTTCAAGGACACTACACAGCAAACCGGAGGACCCTTTACATCATTACTATAGGTACCATTCTTTCATTCCATCTCACAAACTTAGTACCTCACTTTCTATTCCTGATAAATTGACTACAGAAAAATGACAGGCTTACCTGTGAGCGAGCACCACGGCCACATCGGACATGCAGACAGCACCATGGAAAAGAGAGACAGGACAAAATTAGGATTGTTGCAGCACATTGTTTAAACCACAGAACACAAGAGGGGGTGCATTATCGTGAATAACATCGTTGCTGTGATCTGCTGTAGGCAAGTGCTATAGATCATCACAGCAATGATGTTACTCCAGATAAGACACAACCTTGAGTGTCCTTTCGCTTTTAAACAGCAGTTCTGAAAAAAAGTAAAGCAAATACAGACAAAACATTTTCAAATAGCCTTCAGTGCTGGCAATGCTGTCACAAATATTTCTGCAGTACAGGTAAGGCAATGAATCTGTGTGTAAAGTCTGTAAAGCCTCCCTCAGTCCATCTTGCTTGCCAAGCTGTGGTTTGTTCTATGTTAACTCCAGTTTGTTCAGTCACTGCGGCTGCCAAACGAGAAGCTTGTTTAGAGGTCACAGCAGGTTTGGAATTTAAAGGAGTTAAGGTGTTATTGTGGTCACAGTCTTTTTCAGAATGTGACTAAACGGGCTGCAACTCATATATGATCACATAAGTCTATCTAAGTTTGAGGGGGCATACAAGAAAAAAATGTGTCATGATTTTGAATTCACTTTGACCTTAAAAGGAACACACACACACACACATGCAAGCGATGTATTTCAATGAGCAGTTTCTAGAGGAGACAGAATTATTCTATGCAGAATGAGAAGCTGTTAGCGTGTAGCGTCGCTTGCGGTACGAAACTCTTTTTACTATAAATTTAGCACACCCGTTCTTGTGGACTTTTTCAAGCTGGTAAAGGAGGCGACACCTGCCAGGGTTGGAAATAACGAGGAAGCAGATCGAGAAGTACAGCGTATGATGCAACCCTACACAAGACCTGGCCTTTTATTTCATGACTGACATGTTGTTGCTCCATTTCTACCATAAAGAACAAAACTTTCTTTTTTTTTACACTGCATCAGGACACCATGCATCTATGTCCTAATGCTTACTTGCATTTATGTTTATGAAACATAATTTAGGCCACATTCAGTGTAATTTACATAATTTTACCCCACACAATAAAAAGTGCTGACTGATGCGGTGTGTGGTGAAAGGAAGCCAAATAGCAGATTAAATGATGGAAACAAAATCATATTCAGATTCACTTACTGTGATTGTGGTGGTACAAAATCACTATTTCATGTCTAAGCTTGAGAATCTGCTATACCTATTCAATACTATACTTGATCTCCTCCTAAATAAATAAGCTGACATGCTGGATGCTCTTTGAATCTGAAGTGGCTCCCTCTGCATTCAAGAGAGTGCGATGAATATAACATATGAGTTGTAAAATATAGTGGGCTATTTGTTCATTATGGATTTCTGCACAGAAGGCTGAATCATCAATATTTTATATATATATATATATAAAATATAATACAATATTTGTGTGCAGGAACCTGTATTATAAAACCTGTAGGGAGTAGGGAGCCATAGGAGACATTTACTTCTCATCTGTGTTACTCGTGGTCTCACCTGTGTGTCTCTTCATGGCATGCTGCTCAAAGCTTAGTTAAGAATTTACAAGAATTTACAAGCCCGTTCCAATATTCACTCTGGTGATTTCAGCCTGAATCGGACTGAGAATTCATCCAGTGCACTCTTAATCATGGGGATCTGAATAGGAACATGTATGGAAATGAATTTACAAATAGCAAGCGATTTCGATACAGTTTTAAATAGCCTTTCAATGTAACACATCCATCAATCCACCCTTTAACTTTTAGCAGCTCATTCTTAATCAAGGTTGTGGTGGGGGTTGCTGCAGTCGACCCTGAAAGCAAAAGGCGTTTGCAACACATTTATTTGTATCTTCATGAATGATTTATACTCTAGACTGAATTGTCTGAGATCTAGTCAGGATAACACTGAACCAAATCACCGCTACAGACCACAAGTTACAGTGTTTTTATTAGTGCTGAGGGGTGATTCTAAAAACAACATGAGCATCAGAATACAGATCCAACTTTATTACTGTCCCTTTTATAACTAATAGGGATGCAAAGATATACAAATGTAAATTAGCAACAAATCTGCTTGAGTTTATTGTCATTAGAGAGATATAACTTAGATTTACTGGTTTACAAAAGACAATAGAGTAAATAAAATTAAGATATTTTACAATTTCACAATTTAAATATTATTTATGTCAGTGTGATTATGTTTTTCTGAATGTTTCTATTTTTATTCTTTGTTTGCACTGTAGTTCTGGAGGAACTGGTTTCACTGTGTACGCTGCACATGGTTAGAATGACAATAAACACCTACTCCATTTGGTCCTGATATCATCTTGCAACCTTAATCGTTTGTAAGAGGGTTCATTTGTCTTTTGCACCCTCCTGTGATATTGGTGTCATCCCACTAATATCACAATAGTTATTTAAATATGTTGCAAGCCTCTAACTACACTACATCAGTTCACCCCGAGCCCCATACTCGCTGGCAGACTTGCTCTCCGTCTCTCAGAGCTGATGGAAGGCGACAGGCCGAGTGGCTGTCTTTGGGAAAGTTCCCTCCCTTGAGCCAAAGCTCGTCTCTGCTGACCTTGAGATGTCAAAAGTGAGCTGAAAAAATATGAACTGCTTCTGCTTTTCAGTGCCATATCTGCTAAGAAATGTAAGAGATGGGGTAAAAAAAAAAAAAAACTAAACCATTTCACCCCGTGGAGGGAAGAGTGATTGACAGAAGATGGGAAGGAGGACAGGAAGGGGAAGGCAGGCACTCCTCCATCTGCTCTGTCACTTCTTCCTCAGAGAAGAGGCAAAAGAAAAGTCATCTGTCTATCAGTCACAGGGATGGGAGGAATGTTCTGCATTCGCTGTGGTTCAGAACAAAAGCATAAAGACTAGAAAGGCAATCTGATACAGCATATCTGCTCAGTTACCTCAAATACTACACAATTAGGACCTGCAGAAAAATAAACAACATTAATGTGACAGCAGATTAAATCAAGATTGGAGTGAGTAACGTGATTATATAATATTACTATGATTAATTAGGTCCCGATGCACTCGTTTGATTAGATTTGTATTATGGGTATTATCAGCACTTCTAGAACACTAAACGATTGCAGTTATTATTGAAAAAAAATATTTTATTTATAGAAAACCACTAAATAATAGCATCTAGTGTAGAGGGACTGCATGTGCAGCACAGTAGTTTCGAAAGGCACATACACAAAAACATACAGACCTTTGTCATGTTGCACTCTGTTGATTTGCTAAGTTTCTTATAAGTGCACATCTGTTGGGAATTTATGTGCACTGAGGCCACTAAGATTGACGGTGGTGAAGTAATAGTCTGGTAATGCATTAGAGCTACAGTCCAGAGAGAACTCTTAATGATCATTGGACGGTTGCCAGGTTTGTCCATTTTGCTTCATGGACCTCTCTTTGTGTGGGTCTCGATAGATATGTAGTTGTGTCTCAGAAGATTTAAAATGCTGTTTGGGATGATTGGGTTAGGGTTGCTACAGAGAAGTAGAGAAATATGAAATGTATTTCGCAAGTTTAAACAATGCAACACTGCCGTGAAATGTTGCGTCAGAGTAACACAATCAATTACACTGTTTATTCCGCATGACACTTATTGCATGGTGTTAAAATTAAATATCTCTGGACTGGGTTATCTCTCCACAGCAGATATACATTTCTCTAGTTTAACTAGAGGAAACAACAACTCAATAATACCCAGGATTTACTTTTGGCCTACAGCTGTCAGCAATCAACTGTCAGAAAAGCAGTTTCAGGCTTGTCAAGTCAAAGAGATCCACAGCAGTTTAGAAAACAGCTGCTATTGATGGTCTATGTTTACATTTTATCTGTAAAAAAAGACGGAACTTGCCAAACATTTATTTTCTGTTTTCCTTCAGGCAGTCTTTGTCCGAAGGTCAGATCTATATCAAATTTTCAGGTGCAATCAAGAGTTAGGGGGGGCACATTCTGAAATATTTAACCAAACCAAGACCAGATGCATGGCTGTCCACCACAGTAACATGACGCTTACATCAGCAAACATCTGGGCTTTATGGAAGACTGAATTTGACAGCAGCTCCTTTGGCAATGCAGCTGTCCTCAAGTGGCCACCAAACCCTTTTACGCTGTGCTGCCAACCCCGAGGCCTTTGGAACCAACAGTATCTCCACCCGCTGCTTCCCAAACATATACTGCAACAATTACATAATAATGTTGTGTAAGGTTTTTAACCCCTTATAATCTAGAGGAGTGCATACATGGCTCCACACTTCAGTTCCTCACTCTCCTAACTACCTAACTTAAAAACACCCTGCACCTACACTCACTGTGCCTATTGCCAGGCAGACCTACAATGACTGAGTGTAGGGCACCTGTTGCTAACCAATTTAACAGCTCTCTTCCACTCTATCCATCAATTGAAACACAGGACCACCACTGACCAGATATTATTTCAGAGGGGAGCCACTCTAAGCGCAGCAGTGAAAAAGCATCCTCCTGATTTCTAAATATTTGTCAGGATGTTATCTGACTAGCCTTGTCAAAGTGCAAATCCGACTAAGATGCTGGGGCACAAATGGAAATGGTTCTGGCAAAAAAGTCCTCCGGTGTGACAGAAATAAAGCAGTTCAATGAATAACAGTATGGCAGCATTATTCTTCATTCATCATCCTAATATCTAGTTATGGGAAGCATTTGGTTGCGGTTGCTGAGGATGGCACAACCGAAGGTGCCATTACTTTTTCCACAAAGGTGATGAAGCTGCTGCAGGTGTTTTTTCATTAATAAATGAAATGATTATTTATAGACTGCATTTTGTGTTTCCTCATGTTACATCATTTTAGTGTATTCTTATATTATTATTATTGGACACTGATGTATACATTTTGTGCAGCTGTGCGATTTATTACATTTTGGATGAGGACCCCACCCCTTTATTAAGATAATCTTACTAGCCCCTAACAGGGCCCCATGTCAGTGCTGGGCCCCTAGAATCGTTCTAACCTTTCCTCCCCTGGCGGCGCCCCTGCATGTAGTGTTTTGTGCTGTAATTTCAAAACACAAAGGTCTTTAAATCGCACCGCTGCACAAAATGTATACATCAGTGTCCAATAATAATAATAATATAAGAATACACTAAAATTAGGTAACATTAGAGTCAGACATTAAGACAAAAACATTCATATGCAACATCCAGCTATGAAAAGTGCCTTCACTGCTGCTAGTTACATGGTTATATTTTGCAAAGCCAGAGACAAAACTGCCTTTGTAACACACAGGGCTGTCCAGAGACAGAGAGAAATCAATGAAAATTTATTCGATTCCATCCTATCGACTTGCCTACATATTCCCACATGAACTAAACACTTACAGAATGCCACAGAGAGGCCAAGGGTCACAATGATGCAAATCAGCGGCATTACGTAAGTAAACTCTGTCTGCACCGCAAGCTGGTGTTCGATCTGAAAGTATGCCAAACGTGATTGAGGGCACATGTGGGTGTTTGTGTTTTTGTTTGTTTGAGTGTGTGTGTCTGTGTGTGTGTGTGTGTGTGTGTGTGTTTTGATATTGTTTATGGGAATCCCTGCTATTAGTGGCACGTGTCTCGACCGACCAGCTTGAGGGAGCACTGGACACAGTCAGTCACACGTGACGCTGAATGTGGGCGGAAGCATCTCTGGAGTTTGAGCAGTGGCACAAGACTGCGAGTGAACAGATGGGGAAGGAAGATGAAGTGAGTCTTAGACTCTGTTATACTTGGCATCTAATGATAAGTGTATTGTGAAAGGAATAGGGATATGCCCAGATCTAGATCTCCTGATCCCAAGGATGTCAGTATCTTTCTCTCATTAAACGACATTTTGATGTATATTCAAATACTGGCTTGCAAATGCGAACGTTGGGGAACCATTCCCTGTGGGGGTCCGTAAACAACTCGTCCAGCTCACCAGAATTACAATGCATGCCCAGCAAACCCTCAGTTAAACTAATTTTGATCATTTACACACTGATTGGGGCTATATGGACGTGTGCAGAGCTGTTGTCATGCTAACCAGATGACGGGAACTCTCTGAATTGATGCCGAATGAGGCGGCACAAATGTGAAGTATATGCCCCCATCCCTGACCCCCACCCCCCACTACTAGATCACAGTGATCAAATGTTCACATGTGAAGTGTAACCAGGGCCTAATACTCAGTCCTGGAGACAATCTGAAATGTGGCAGCAGGATGAGTCATCACAATCAGCTGCAGTGTATTCTACACTGTTGTCGGTTTAATTCGCATTGAGCAAAAAGCAGAGAAAAGAAAAGCTTATTTTGCTATAAACAAGCACAGAAATATGCTTTTAATTACAGCTAATTTTCAACTGACGAACATCACTTCATAACCACTGCTCATGGTGTAAGCAGGAGCTGAACACCCGTTGAAGTATCTCAGATGTAAAAATTTAAAGGACCATGGATAGAGTTCAGACCAGAATGGGAAGGCTGCTCATATTCTTTAGGGCACTTTATCTCATCAGCACATCTGGCAGAAGCGTTTGAGGGACACATGTTTTAATGGTTTTCTGAACAATGGTAGAGCTTCTTGCAAATCCTAATAGAAACAAGTAGATAAAACAAAATTACCAGACATGCTACGATCTGACATTTCAGACTCCAAAATGGACCTTGGCTTAGACATATCTGAGGAAAAACTGCTTTAGAAGCTTTACATTAGGCAGAAGTTCTTTAAACTTTTAAAAGGATCTTCATATTCCCGTATCTAATTTATAAAAGAGTCATCCATTAAAAACGTATTTAGCAAACCGATAGAACTTTTTGACATCTTTACTTTAAGACTGTTTTGCCTTATCTAGCTTTGTTACGACAGAAACTAAACACAATACACTGTAGCTGAAATAAAATCAGGGTAACATACTAGGCTAAATCACTTAATGCTTTAACAAAATGTGAAAGAATGGTTTCAATAGTTCAGAGTATACTGCTGATCACAAACAACCATATCATATATGCTTTATGTGCTTATGTAAGTCTTTTACTATATGGGTTGTGATGTTGCCACTTGGCCAGGATGCCCTTGTAAAAGAGATCTGCGATCTCCATGGGACATTTACAGGTTAAACAATGGTACAATTATTATATTGTCATTTCAATATGTTCCAGTCATATGAGGAGCACATAGTAGTATTTATTGTAAAATCTTTTGCTTTACAGTAATATTTCCTCACCAAATTTCTGGACCCCCGACCCAACTTTAAGACATTCAAGCAATACATTCTTTATGCTGATTTACTGTAAAACCTTTGTGGGAATGTATTTATTTTGTGTTAAATAACAGGGAAGATATTCTTTTTCCCTCAGTTAAACAAAAAGTTTTCAGATGTGGTGCATTCACAGAAGGGTGTTTTTGTCGGTTTTTATTAATAAAGAGTTCATTTGATTTGAGGTGGTCATAGGTGTGTAAATCCTAAAAAAAATTTACAATAGCTTAATGTCAGCCAGCCCTATCTAAATCCACCACTGTGATCGTCCTCCACAGCTCTCCTGGTTTAGTTTCCTGCTAAGTGACTGACAGCTGCATGTTTTTCCAACATGAGGATGTGTGGTGCAAAAAAGGATGGGCCGAGAGGACAAAGTGTGCTGAGAGATAATACAGAACGGTTGGAGAAGGAGATAAGAGTTTGAGTAATGGGTAGAAGAGAAAGAGGCTAGGTGAAACAGGAGAAGGCTGGAGGAGGACAGAAGAAATCATAAGATCAGAGCAGATAGAGGACAGAAACTCGTCCTTGAGTAAGTTTCTGCTGTAGATCAGCCAAGTGTCTGAGGGCATTTGCCAGTCATTTGTCAGCCACTCTGTGCTCTGTGGACTGATGGCTGAAAGCTTGATTGAGGGTGGTCCAAACAGACTGAGGAGGACTTTAATAAAGCTGGAAAGACATTGAGTAACAGTAAAATGGGCTCAAACTCTAATATCTCCCTCTGTGTGGACAGAACTGTGGATGTTCAATCAGCTTTAATTCGGGGGCTACGTATCTTAAACTTAATTAAACTGATTGTCACAATCAGTGCTGAAAATTGCTGCAAAATTGCACAGCCAATGTAAATTAACTAAGAAGAACTGGTGAATGATTTCTTTAACTACTAGTTTTCAATATAGCCATTAAACACAGTGAGATTATCAACAAAGAATATGCCCGTCTGCCCTGTAGGCATGCAAGATAACAGACTGAGCATTTAACTGTCAAGCTAAGCTTAGTGAAGATTTATTCCTATGACCACTATATCCTGAACTCAGTCTTGTGGGATGATAAGGATGAAGAGTGGCACAGTATCAAATCAAAAGAGTGTGAACAGTTCTGTGCTCACATTGGCCTGTTAAACAGTTGTGAGCAGACAGTTCTCTGTGTATTACAGTGTCACATTTCTCCTCATTTAAATCACAGATATACATACTCACAAAAAAAAGGCAAAAACAGAAACTGTGCCTCTTCCTGATAGTCATTTTAATTAATTTCATTTTAATTAATAAACTTCATGATTTTTAGTTCATTTTCATTGTTATTTTTCAACTTTATCCCTAAGAATTGGTTGGTTTGTGCACCTTTGGGGGGAAACCTTACAGGGGTAATTTTGGGGTAATATTAAAAAAAGTTGCAGTTGTGAGGCCGGTTGGATGTACTGCCATATTCTCTGAAACGTCTTTGGAGACGGCTTATAGTTGAGAAATGAACATTCAGTGCAAGAGCAACAGATCAGGTTGACATTCCTGCTGTCAGCATGCCAATTGCACACGCCCTCAATGCTTGTGGCATCTGTGGCATTTTGCTGTAAGACAAAACTGCACATTCCAGGGTGGCCTTTTATTGTGGGCAGTATAAGGTACACCTGTGCAATACTCATGATGTCAGATCAGCATCTTGATGTGGCACACCTGTGAGGTGGGCTGGATTATCTCAGCAAAGCGGAAGT
>JBBKCR010142052.1:0-20326 GCA_037577295.1 Ladigesia roloffi | reverse complement strand
ATGATGACTGAACATAAGCAACCGAGGCATATATAATTCTGACTGGAGCAATAATCTAAAGTGAAAACAAGGCACATGATGACATAGAGAGCATGGTCATGGGAGAAGGCACTCCAGGGAAAAGGTCATTTGTGCCTTCCCCTTCCCCTTGAGTACAAGGTCAGATAGAATTGAAACATTTTGCATGAAAAGTGCCGAGTGGCATGAGTGGCCAGTGTGTGACCCAGTTTGGTGGCATCCTTTGTTAATAAAAATATCATAGCAAAGTCTGGGAAAAGGCTACAGAGTATTAAGATATGGTGGTGTAATCCTAATGCAGTAATCACAATTTAGTTAGATGTCAGAACAAGATAATAAAACTAGAACTAAGTTGTGCAATGTATCTCCCATATAAAATTACTTCACCAGCTCGGTCCAAGCAATAGGTCTGAACTTGCCTATTTTCTGAACTCCGTGGTGCTGCTTCTATTTCCCAAATTTCACTTAAAAGGGACGTATTATGCAAAACTCACATACTTTTGTATTTCCATTTGGGTTTTTACTGCTCCTATAAATACTCCCGAGGGCGAAAAAGAAAACATCCATCCATTTTCTGAGTCAATTGAAAGATTTTGGTGTCAGGAATCAAATGCTTCTACGAGCCATTTGGACGGCTCCCTAATTCTGATGTCAAGATGTGGAAATTTGCATAGAGCCACCCCTTGTCTGTTGAGCCCCCACCCACCAAATTAGTTGAAGATCCATTATTTTTGTCTGCTGGTTTTATGAGCATGTATAAGACGCCGGACACTATGGCTACAGGCAAAGCAAGTCACCATGATGTGTTGGGTTCAGCTTGCTCTGGGTCTGACTTGGGGTCGTACATATAGGGCTGGATAGCATATGCATTGGATGGGTGGTGTGTGGTCAGCAACAGTCTTTCTGCATAAAATGACAGAGACAATATACAGCTCATTTTGAAGGGGACTGAAACTGTCAAGAATAAAGCTGGTAAGATTTGGTGCGAAGGACTTCATTAACATGTTTTGTATCATCCATAGGCCTATTATAATTTGTTTAAAAAGCGGTATGATATGTCCCTTTAAAATATCATGCTGTACCTAACATACCATCATCTTTTCTCTTTTCATCTTTCATCATGGCCTCAGTGATGTTTAACTTCATCCTGCATGACCAGAGGAAGGGCCCCATTTGGAACATAGTCATGTGGACAGCTTTGTTCCTGGGCCAGGGGGTTCTGATCTGCCTTTATTCTCAGGAGTGGTATGCTCGGAGACACTGTCCCCTGCAAGAGGTAAGCACTGCAGTCTCAGAATCGCTTGTTCTTTCTGTCATAGTGTTAGGCAAGTTTAAAGCAGCAATATGACCTCCGAAGAATGATTGCATTATTGAGATTTCTTCAATATCATTATGTCAGATTAGAAGGCAATTCCAGAGAGGTTCCCAATCTTCAACTCTGGCAGCCATACTCTTTTGTGTTTTCCCTACTACACACAGCTCAGCCACCTAAACTGAGTTTAGGAAATAGTTAAAGATTTGAGTGTGTGATATTACAGATACGTGTATAATGTTTGGTCAACAGGATTGCATTAAAACCCTTGCAGTACTTCGCGTGAGAGTGTAAAAACATCACCTTTTTCTCTTATAACAATCAGATTAATCAGGAATTGACCTGGAACGATGTTTAATGAACAGGTGTTCTTCGTCAAGAGTTCATTAGTGGAATTTCTTGCCTTGGTAATGTGTTTGGGATCATCAGTTGGTCATGTTGGTTCACAGTTAGAAATCCTATTCTACTATGGTTCTACTCCACATTATGGCAAGAACTTAACGAAGCAAAAAGAAACAATTATTATACATTATTATAAAACATATTCTGGTTTAACAATTTTTTTACTGCATAATTCCATGTGTTCCTTCATCATTTCATTTATTTTCAGTATTAATCTACCATGTAGAATATAATAAAAAAAGAAAATTGTTTTACTTGCAGTGTAGTAGGCAGTAAATGAACAGTCAGATCTTGATGATGATGTGTTGGAAGCAGGAATAATATGTACGCAAAGGAACCTGACTGTATTTTTATGTGGTATTCCTGTTACGCAGGCCTCAGTAGCAACTGTGGTCAATAGAAGGACAATCGGTGAATCTATAACAGAGGCATGTTTCCGATGTCTCATTAATGAGTGTGGAGGTTAAATGCTAAACCACCTGATCTGACCCCACAGAAGGCACTTTTAACTTGTGTTAAAAGTGAAAGAACACACATTATATCCTAGCTTGCTGCAAATGGGGCTGCATAGCTGCTGACTCCTGTCCACAACTGAACATGCCTAAAATGGACAGCAGCATCCATGTGCATAGCTTACCTGGGCATGATGCAGCAGGATGCACTATGGGAAGATAGAAGCCTGCAGCAAGTTATTGCTCCTTGGTTGGTGGCAGCCCCAACCAACCAAGAACGCTGGGCGAATGGGTTAAAGGCAGAGGAAGAATTTTACACTGTTCACACTTTGTGCTGTGGTGTGTTCACATGTGACTATAAGGTGCCACTTTACTTTACTTGTTGTTTTGGGCAATGTTAGTCTGGGAAAACTGGGAAGACATGCATTCACATATGTGGTATTTATGTGTATGTTACTTTGATGTGCGATCACACGCATGGATAATATTCCCCAGTAGCAGGATATAGCGCCCCGCCATGCTTGTTTAAGACATGGTTTGAGGACCATAAAGAATTTATGGTGTTTCCCAGAATTCAGTCTGTCGTCTGTAGATGTTTGCAAGTCAGACTAGTCCGATCCAAGTAGGCCTCTCCTCGCAACTTGGAAGATTGAATATATCTGCTCCTAAAATCTTTGTGCCAAATATTATAGCATGTGGAATCTAAGGGGGTACATACCCAGTATTAGGTTTTAATGTTATTGCTTATCTATGCTGACTAGCCACTTTCTTAATGTCCAACTTCCCTTTTTTGTCTACACTTTTTGCACATTTCCTGAGCTCAAGTCACCATCCAGGTACAGTTAATTATTTGCATAGTGGCTCATTCTTAGCAAAGCAGTGATACAGATATGGTAGATGCTGGTATAGTGACATCGATATTTTGAACACAGCCCTAGCTACGACCCAAAAAATTCCCCAATATAGGTGTGTTGTTCAGGATGGTAATCATTGATATCGACCAACATTATCCCTACTGAGGCAAGCTAGTATCTGCTCACCCCTGAGGTGTAGTGATGGGTAACGCTAAGTTTTTTAAAAAAATGCAAACTTCTATCGATACCGCTTATTGATTCAGTACTACTATTGTGATTTTTTTAATTAAAAACTAATTGAGAACAGAATAACAACACTAACCCTAATTCTAACCCGAATATAAAAAAGTTGGACTCACTACAAATTAACTTTAAGGTAAGCTCAGCTTTATGATTTCTTAGTTTATTATTATTTATCTTTATTATTATTATTGTAAATGCAGCACTATAGCAGTACATGTCATTTTAATGTTTAATATTTATTTAGGCTACTGCATAAAATACTGCATAAAATATTTAGCCTATATGTAACTGAATGTCCATCCATCCATCCATTTTCTACCCCTTTATCCTGCACTCGGGGTCGGGGGGTGGAGCCTATCCCAGCTGCTATGGGCAAAGTTGTGTTTATTAAATTATTAACACTGATTTAGAGCCCTTATGTAATGTTTATGTCATTATTTTAACATAGCATACATACCTGGGGAGGCGGATAATGAAGTAGAAGTATATGCACATAATGCACTTTGGCTGGATGTTTAAAAAAATGTCTGGTGTTTCCGCCTTTAGAGCAAATATCTTGTTGCACTTGTTGCAGCGAGCGTTGTCCGGGTCCACACGGGTGAAATGTAGCCGTACTTTGGAACGTTTGGCTCTCTCCACCATCGTCACTCCATAAGCGCGAGCTCTTTCTTCTTCTGTGCGCGCGCGAGCCCTCTCGTCTCCAGTACTAACAGCAGAACCGTTACTGTTAAAGCTTATTGATATTGCAGTCTTTTATAATTAGGCACCGGGGTTTCGGTACCCATACCTACTGAGGTGTAATCTTGAAATGCGAAAACACTGGTTTGGCCAACCTGTTGGATTCACATAAAATACTAAAAACACATACTCTGGAAACAAATAAGAGACCACTGCAAAAATGTATTCAATGGAACAAATTTGCCTTAGTTTTTAAGAACTGCTGACGATATTTCTCCTAATTACCAAATACAAATATTTTTCTTTAATGCATAATTTTAAAGGAAGTACGTCAAAATAGGAGAAGTTATACAGTGTAAATAATCTTTCACATACTCCAGATAGTGTTTTGCCATCCAACTGGTCCCATTGTGAAAGGAGAGTGTTGATTACAGCAGTTTTTTATATTTTTCCTCATTAAATAAGTTTTCATTCAGGTAATCAATAATTAAAACTAAATTCCAGTGAGCTTTTAATTATTTCCGGAGCTGTATAAATCATTGATATGTGTGTACAAATAATTGTGTTTTGAAACTCTGTTGGGTTAATAACTACCATACATGAATTTGTATTTACTGTCCTTAACATATAAATTCTTGTTCTTTTTCAGCCTTCTTTCCTAGAGCTGCTGAAGCCGCGCTCATGGACCTGTTATATACAAACCAATCATGCTGCACATTCCGTCTAACCCACACTGCATCACAGACTGAACTATTCCCCTAACGTTTACATGTTTTCTTGCACTATGATCAAGTGGCAGTTTTGGAAACCTTGATATTTGAAGATATTTTTATGAAAAAGTCTTAGGTAGAGATTGAGTGTTATTTAGTTTTAACAAATCTATTTAAAGTCACACATGACTGTGTTTTAAATGACTGCACTATTTTATGTAATTTCTGAAAAGTGAATTCAGACCAAGTCGGGTTAGCATACAGGTGTGTGACACAGCGAAGTGTTTTTCAGTGACTACTGCAGCGAGGGCTGTTTGTTCTCAGTGATTCTACTGCTTGATTGGCTGAGACAGGGCATCATTTCACCCTCAGAGGAGATTGCGGAAGCTTATTTGTGCCAAAGTTGTTTTAGCACTTCAGGTCACAGCTGGCACTTACTTCTGGGGCCTCTGGGGCCTGTGGGACCTCCTGCCTACACTGCCGACGAATGGATTTATTAATAGACTAATTAATGCAGGCCCTGAAGCCCTGTGCATATGTTGAGAAAATTGTATTCATAAAGCTGTTTGAGCAGTAGGCCTTTATCTGAGCAGAAAATCACTAAAATCAGAACATACACAATATTACACTACCAAGACAGTATGTTTTGATTTTAACACTGTTTATGTGTTGTCAGATGCTCGATTGAATTGAGATCTGGGGAATTCAGAGGCGAGGTTGGTACCTGAACTCTTTGTCATGATCCTTAAACCATGCCTGAAAAATGTTTGCAGTGAGGCAGGAAGTTAGGGAATACTGGGGAATTAGGGAATACTGTTGCCTGGTTGTGAGTCTTTGGAACTCTGTTGGTAGTACAAACCACTGCACGCCGGCGACTCCCCCCAACACGTGCTGTTTTGGGAATGATCAGAGTTTGGTCCTTCGTAAAGCCAATCAGATCCTGCTTACCAACACATTCCACCCCTCAACAGGTGCCAATATAATAAGATGAGCAGTGTTCATCTCTTCCCCTTCCAGTGCTTGTTAGGTGGTGACTGATCGGTGTATACATTTTTATTCAAAACTTTTAGTTGCATTTGTGTTGGGTTTAATATATTTTAATATATCATCTTTTTACAAACAAAAGCACACTTGTTGCAGCGGTCCAGTTGCTCGGCTGCTACAATAACATATGTGCACATATAAACAGCCATGGAAATAAAATAGATCTTTCTGTGTAAAATGTGCATGTCTCTGTTGTTTAAAACACTTATCGACCAACACTTTCAAACAAAAATAATGTTTGGAGAAGTCATTTATTTTACATTGAAAGTGTTAAACTACACAAGACTCACATTATTTTACAATTGTAACAATTAAAATTGTGGTGTTAAGGGCAGAGTGTGTGCATGTGTGACTCGGTTTCATCCATCAGAAACCGAATCAGGAGTGAAGCTGAAATACAGCACATACAAAATCTGCTCTACAAACACTACTGCACTCACAACACATATGGAGGCATTTCTTATATTTTACACAGCTCACACTAAAATACTTCATTAAAGAAGAGCAACCTGTACATTTTACACACACACACACACACACACACACACACACACACAGCTGCAAACTTTGCAAACAGTGAACTATAAAAGAAGGTGGTCTCGTATTTTTTCCATGGCTGTATGTATGTATATTACATTAGAACCTCAGAATGCATCTTGAGTTCATTTGCATTTTAAAATGCCAGCTGTGCTTTATGTCATTTCAACATTTCTTTAGGAACGAATGGTAGAACTTGTTCAGAATTACTTGGAGTTTAACTTTTGTGTATATTGTTCTCCAGAAAGAAAAATGCCTTTTTTGTGTGGGAGTGTCTCTTTAAGATAAACTAATTTAAATCATAAGAATGCATTTGACAATCATGACTGATATCTTGATGATCCTTACGCTTGGTACGTGTACCGTTTTGTATTATAACCAGCTTTACAAGTCAGGGACTATTTTGTACACTGTGCTTTGGTTCTCTTTTACATGCACATCTCTGTATTGTATTCGATTTTGAAACTATTATGACTATTGTCATATTCATGTTGTTTCAAGACATTTAAGATTTTGTAGAAAGTTTCCCAAATCCACCTCACAGTGTACTTAAGAAAGAAACATATTTTCACTGTTTTATACTTATTTATGTACCATCAGTCTGCGTACTTGATAAATGTAGTTCCCAGAATTAATAAATAAAATCCAGTTAGATGTCTGAGTCATTTCTGAGCTGAAAACTTGCAGAATCATTACACATTGATTTTCTAGTGAAAATAGGTACACATCCTCTACAGAGAACATGTTGCAGCACATATTCATGTCAGGGTTCCCACAGGTCAGGGAATTTCAGTACAGGCATTTACAGACAGGGAAAGTCAGGGAAATTGATCATTTGGATGCATCTCGCATATAGGGCAAAACCTGCTGTGTATTTATGTGTCTTTGTTCCCAGTGAGTTTTTTTGTTTTGCTCAAAACCTCTCCTGCTCTAAAAATGTGCTACATTCTAGAACGCAGAATCTTTGTAAAGTCTGTGCCAACAAATATCGTTACACTCGCTAACTTACTGAACATGGCAGGCAAGTGTAAATGTCAAGATATTTGGTTGAAAATGAAGAATTTAAGGACTGGCTCGTCCAAAGTGA
This sequence comes from Ladigesia roloffi, assembly GCA_037577295.1. NCBI lineage: Eukaryota > Metazoa > Chordata > Actinopteri > Characiformes > Alestidae > Ladigesia > Ladigesia roloffi. The sequence continues at coordinate 12,989 of JBBKCR010142052.1, read as the reverse complement.
TGTGGACAGAAGAGCAAAATGCAAACTGTAAATCAGTCGTACTTCTTTCCAATATGGGAGAGCGCGCACTTACGAGCCGCGCAACTGGGAAAAAAAACATGTTGCGAATATGAAGACGCAGAAAAGATTCACCTCGTCTCAAATTTCCCATCAGTGCGCTTCTCCCGCCATCCAGTCGTGGCCAGTTCAAGATAAAACATGCATGTAGAGGATGTTGGAGATGGAGTTTGGTTTTGGATAATTCAAATGTCCAAGCTGACATAAATGCAGTTTTGAATTGTAGAACCCCTTTAAATGTCCTTTTCTGCTCAGCATTGGACATTCATGGGAAAATCTCAGGTCTGACTTAGGTTGAGAACCCTGTAATGTACACTTACACTTTCTTTGCTGAATATAATTGAAAAACATAAAAATGTGACCTACAGTGCTCTAAATAGCTGATCATTACACTGTGTACTTCTGTAGTGCATGAACACTTGTTTCCCTGTGAATTTGAAAACAGACTTCAGCAGTGCGGGTGTCCTATAGTGCCCTTTGTTCAGATGAGATGTACAATTTTGGTCACTAGGTGGAACCAATGCGCATCCTCGAGTCAGTGTGTGTATTTAGTACATATCTATAATTTTAAGATTACATATATATCCATTTTAAAATATAAGTCGTAGCAGTTACACTATATGGACAAAGGTATTGGGAACAGTGACTTTACTTACTCCCAGTGAAAGGCAATTTTAATGCTTCAGCATAAAACGCATTTTGTAAAACAAAATACTTCCAACATTGTGGACATTATTTGAAAAAGAACCTTTTCTACTCCAGCATGACTGTGTCTTAGTACACAATGCAAGCTCCATAAAACTTGGCTGGATGATTTCAGAACTTGTCTCCATCTACCACCTTTGGGCTGAACTGGAGTGGAGACTGAAGTCAGGCCTTCTTCTCCAACATCAGTGCCTGACTTCTGATGTTCTACAGAATGAATGGGCACCAATTCTCACTGAAACTCCAAACTCTTATGGAAAGCCAAGAAGAGTGGAAGCTATTATAGCTACAAAGGGGGAGCATTGTTAAAAAATGTCCCAAAATACACTTTTCTATATCAATGGTTTAAAATGGTATCAGTACCTGTATTAAAATATGTACTTGAGGGTTCAAAATAATATAAAGAACTTGTGTTTTGTGAATACAGTACTAGAGTACCAGCCTGTAGGTTTTCCCTGTTTGTAATATGTACTTTGAAGTTGATGCATGAAAGATGTTAGTGATTGCACTATGGGTGGAGTAAGGTTACCGCTTTTGTGTCCCCATCAATTTTAACATTCAAACCTATGCTGTTGTCTGAAATATGCCTAAGAACAGTTCATCAGTCACTAAAGTCCTTTTTCAGCCGTCAGACTCCAAGACAAGAATTAAAGAAAGAGAAAAATGCTTAAAGACAAATTCCTACAAAAGTCCTAATGTTATGGATGGGAACTTTAGCTTCAGTGGTAACATTAAAACTATACAGTGCCTGACAAAATCTTGTCGCTTAATCAAGTTGAAGGAAAAACAAATAATGACTTGTAGTTAATCAGCTGGCTTGTTAGAAAGGTAAAGCCCTCTAGATAATGCTTATTATACCAAAATAAAGTTTTGCATCATTCATTGAGTTGTATCATTTAATTAGGAACAAAAGGTCAAATTTTGGCTGGAAATTATACATATACGTTATTTAGAATATACAAAAATGCTACAATAACATCAGAACATTAAGTCATGGGTCCTTGGAAAAAAGAATGAATAACATGTATGACTACCATGAGCTTGGAGGACCACATCTATGTGTTACACAATGATGCAGAACTTTCTTAGAAGCCATTTCTGTTTCAGACTGATTAACTACAAGTCAAGTCATTATTTGTTGTTCCTACAACTTAATTAAGCGACAAGACTTTTCTGTTCTGTTCTGGCTTATTAAGAGCATAGCAAAGAGTATAGAGGTGTAAAAGCAATATTTGGGGAAACTTATTCATACCCTCATATCTTGCAGGGTTAATTACTGCAATTCACTTCACATTGGCCTACCCAAAAAGCCAATTAGGCAACAACAGCAAAAATCCTGTAAAAAAAACAAGAAAATGAGATGAGAGCACCGTACAATTAGACACAAAATTCAGGTGTGACTGTGAGTGTGACTGTGTGTGAATGTGTTGTGCCCCCCTCAATATTTCTAATTGCTTGATTTACTTTAATTTAAATCTTCCGTAATTATTTGACCAGTTATATGTATTATTATCTACTGTTCAACTGATTAGAAGTCTTGCTTTGTTATTCTATAATGATTGTATTGATTTTGTGGCCTACTTTTATTAATTTTTTAGGGCTCTATCTCTGTCAAGCCCAGTGAATGACCTCTGTGACTGACAATGTGCTATATAGATAAACTGGCACGGCACACTTTGCTGATTGGGATGCAAATGTTGAGTAACATGGCTTTAGTCAAAACAGGCCTTTAAAGGGACACTTTAACATGCAGTGGTGGGGCCCAGGCAAAGAAGCCCACTGAGGTCCCCTTCCAAAACAAAAGATCTGAATATTGAGTTGACGTTTACGCATGATGTTGAATGTTGTCACTATCAGGCAGCAACCTTGACACTTGCCATGTTTTACCGAAATCAGTGATCTTGGTGTCCCTTTATATCTGTCTAAAATGTACTACAAAGAGGTCTGAAACAGGACAGGACCTGTCAGAGGAGTACAGGTGAACCTCAGGAAGTTGGAATGCAGTTTATACAAATCCCACCTCATGTCTTGAATCAGGCAGGATAGAGGGGGAGAGGTGGAACTTTGGGAGAGGTGTGACAGGGCCAGGCTAGTTTCAGTAAAGAAAATGAACTAATGAGGTACTGTCCCTGCTTTAGGGGCCAAGCAATGGAATTTTTTATTATATCAGTCCCAACGTGTTTTGACCCACCAGAAAAATGCCCGGTATGTCAGATTACCAGTTCTCTGGGTCCTGGGTCATACGTACATCTCTGGTCTGGGTCCTGCGTACATCTCTGATATGCTCAAAGTTTATTTTCCTTGTAGAAATAAACTTGAACTTGAACTCTGGTTACAGGAACTAGCTGACAACCCTAACTAATGTTGACCAGCTGTGCCTAAAAGGAGCAGCAGTGGTGCCCTGGTGGAAGGTTTAAAGAGGTTCAGTCTTCTTTTTGCCAGGAGGAGAGTGGGGGCAAACATGAGCCTCAACTAAGAAACATGTGAACACACAAGCTGCTCTCTTTTTTAGTTGCTGTGCACTCTTGCTGGTCAGAATGGCACTTCTATCCAAACGGAATGTTAGCATGCTGCTAATCTGTGTAGTCATGCGCTACATCTCTGTAAAAATAAAAACACAACATGCTGTGTGGTTTGCTGGAATTAGAAGTGCTATAGTTATTGTCCAGTTAGCAAACACTGGTAAGCAGGATGGACAGAATAGTAAGACTGCTTGGTACTTGGTATATTTGAATCTAGCATCGAACCCTACCTGCATCTGATGCTACTGCTTCCTCTTGCACTGCTTGCTTTGTACCCTCCCCCAGCTAGTAGCATCAGGTGAGGCTGTGGTCTGAGGACTTGGTCCCTGTAGCAAGTCAATGTTACAGAGCTTCTCCATCAGTCCATCCTCTCAGTTATTTTATTGTAGATATCTTAACTGAAAAAGTAGCTGACAGTCGTAGACATATCTTTATAGACGCCTTTCTAGCACCATACAATAAAACAAGTTCAACAAACAGTAAAATAACTTAATAACAGATTAAAAAGCATATACAATTTAGACTAGTGCAAATGAGTCAGTGAGAGAAAGCATGCTTGAACAGATGGGTTTTGAGTGTGGAGTTAATTGTAAAAATAAATAGATGTTTCTGAGCTCGGGTGGTAGTGAGTTCCAGAGCCAGGGAGCAGAGCGGCTGAAATCTCTGATCCGATACGATGATGGCAGCAGGGTGGGGGGTAAGAGAGGGACAGAGGGGGTTGACTTTACGAAAATTAGCAGACCAGGTAATGTTATTGATATCAGACTGAAAAGAAAGAGTACTGCTCAGGATGACGCTCAGACTCTTAACCTATGGAGAGGGGGAAACAGAGCAATTATTAATATCAATAGAGATACTGTCATTTTTGGATACTTTTGGTCTGATACCAATAAGGATTACTTCCGTTTGATCACAGTTTATTTTTAGGAAATTTGACGAAAACCAGGTTTTTATTTTCGTCAAGCAATCAGTTATGGAGAAAGGTGGGAGATTGGAAATGGGTTTACAAGTAGAGCTGGGTGTCATCTGCATAACAGTGAAAACTGATCATGAATTTATTGAAAATATTACCTTGGGGAAGGAGATAAATAATGAAAAGAAGGGGCCCATGGACAGAGCCCTGGGGAGTGTGGCAAGAATGATAGGACCTAAACCAGTGGAGGGGGATGTGTGTAATTCTAGTGGTGGATGATCCATTTAGAAAAGTGTTGTGACAAATGGTATGGAAGGCAGCACTCAAGTTGAGGAGGACGAGAATAGTGAGTAAATCAAAGTCGGCTATGAGAAGCTTGTTAGTAATTTTAATGGATCTGTTCATACGGGTTGTTGTGAGATAAGTGGGAATGGATGTTTGTTGTGAAAGTTGGACCCAGAGAGGCCACTGTAATTTAGATCACTGTGGTCTTGGTGAGAAAAAAATTGATTTTGGAATGAAATCTTGTGGATAAGAATAGAAACCCCATAGGCTAGAGAATACCTGCAAGCAAAGACCTGGGGCAGCTGGTGGCCTAGAGGTTAGGAAGTTTTCCCTGCAATCACAAGATGTTGGATTTGAATCCCAGCCACCTCCGAGATACCCTTGAGCAAGAGCCTGTCCCCATACACTGCTCCCTGGGTCCTGACGCTTTACCCAGCTAACATTGTGCATCAACAGATGAGCAACTAACAAAATGTGTCTCTGACAATATTCAGTGAGGTTAAGCTACAATGAGATGTTTCTATGAAAGCGGCCAGGGACCATGTACAGCAAGGTGGAGAGATTCTCACACACTCACATCGAGTACCACATAAAGGAAGCAGCGCCAATATGTGCTCGTGCGCGTGTGTTAGCTCCGCCCCCTCCCCTCCCCCGCGCGCTGTAAACACTGTGACGCGTTCAGCACACAGCTGAAATCCAGGAGCTTCATAGCCCTCACCTCTCATATGCAAGTCCAGTAAAGAGTCGAGAGGGAGGCCTGCCCAAAACAAAGAAGAAAAAACGGAGAACAGATGGCAAGAAAAAGCGTCATTCCTCAGTCCTACTATGGTGAGTCTTAATTTATCATGTAGCCCAATGTGATGAAGTTTCTCTCGCTGCGGACGACAAAGAGACAACAGAGAGGGTCTTTACAGCAGCGAGGGTCTTTCTTTCTTTGTGATCACACGTTTTGGAATCCGTTTTTATTCCATGAATACACGTTTTCATTTGCTCTTAGAGGTCACTGTTAACGCAGCTGCTGCTGCAGGTCTGAGCAAAACAATAGCAGCACTCAGTTCATGCCTACTACCTTTGTGTGTGTTTGTGTGTGTGTGCGTGTGTGCGCGTGCGTAAACTAGTGTAAGTTAACGCAGGACGTGGGTTTTATTGCGTAATCGGACAATTAAAGGAAAACTTAGTGTATTTCACGCTAAGAACGCGTGCGTAAATCCAGCAGTGCGTGTTGTTGTGTTTCTGTTTTTCTTGCGCAGTGCTTTTCTTTTCCAGCTGCTTCTTTGTGCTCTTGACCAAGTGCAGATCCAGCAGAGTAGCGTGAGAGAGCCTGGGCTGCAACTTTTTTACTCTCCTGTTGTCATGTCCAGCCCTGGTTTTCACTCTTTGTCCCTTCTTTAACCGAGTAAGAGTTTGGTTGGACGCATTCCTCTGTAGATCTTACTCACCCCCTGCAACAACCCTACACTTTAAAGGGCCACTGGTGGACTAGTGGTTGGGGAATTACCCCTTTGAACTGAAAGTCGTGGGTTCGAATGAGGACTAGTAAGCCTCACAGGTACCCTTGAGTAAGGTACTGTCCCCACATACTGTTCCTGCCTGCCCATTGCTTCACTTGGTAAATGGGTTAAATGCAGAGAACAGTTCGTGCTATGTGTGCCATGCTGTGATGTGCTCAGGTGTGACAAATAGACACTTTACGTTTAAGTGAAGGAGCCACTAAATGTTCTATGAGGGATTTCAAAGATGACAAAACTAGATTTGGAAAAGTGGTCTGTGATGAATCCATTAAAGACCTCAAGAAGCCTCACATAGTATAAAACATCCATAGAATTTAAGGGGTCTTCCTAGAATATTTACTCACTTACAATAATGGTTTTCTAAAACCATCCAAGTCAGGTTAAGTATAACACATTATATTACACAGTTAATTGTGCTCCTCAGAAATAGAAAAAATAGACAAAGCAATGGATGAAATCAAAGAATGCATAGAACATCGATAAAAGAAGGTTGAAAGTGCAGTTTGTTGATGGCAGTTTGTTCCAGCAGCTAGTAGCATAGACTCTAGAAAACCAAAGGTGGTGCTTCTTTGCTGGAGTGAAAAGAACACATTCAACTGTATTAAAAAGACATTCAGTTTGTGCTACATTTAAGATTTGAATCTATGGTAAAGAGCCTTCCAGCTTATGGACCAGTCAAGCTACAGTAGTGACTTCTACCTTATTTTCTGTTTGTTTATATGAAGTTAAATTTTAACTTTAAAAGTAACGGTGCAGTTTCCTTTGAAAGGAAAATCTTAAGACATTCTGTTTCAGACATGCTAACACAGATTTAAATGAAAAGTAAAAATTGAGAGATATTTCTTGCACATTACGCAGTCTGGCTATTTATACGAAACCACGTCTTTCCAAAGTGCAGCAGCCATCTGGCAACGCCAACGCAGCTGAAGCGTCCAAAATAGAGCCAACCTAGTGTAGGCTCCTGCGACTGAGGGGCTATTTTTGTAGTTTGTTTCTGTCTTCTTTATTTATTTAGCCTATTTGTTGTTTGTGTGTGTGTGTGTGTGTGTGTCTGAAATGTGTGAGAGAGAACTAATACTTGCAAAAAAGCTGAAAGACTTGATTTGATGAGTTAGAATTGGTGTTACTGAACATTTACAAGCAAAAAAGTTGGATGTTTCTGTACCTCTTCTGGGCTCTGTCAGAGTTTGCCACTCCATGTATTACTGCAGAGATGGCAACTGACTGTTGAAGTATGTGGGGGCAAACTATATTGGGATCTCAGAAACCAAGATCTCGGAGACTAAATCTATTAAAAACCTTAAATTTGAGCCATACAGTTATTTTTTATGAAACGTGTATATGGTTAAATAATTGGGGAGACTGAATAACCAGGAAAGATAGGTAGTTTATCCAAGAACATTTTTCCCCAGTTAACATCCCACAGTGCACCTAAAAACGCAGGTGCCCGCTGTGTACCAAACTGTGATTGTGCATTCAACAGGGCTTTGCAATTCAAGCCAGAAGTGAAATCAAAGTTCTAGGGATTCCAGCATTTAGATAAAATATCATCTCATAAACATAGCGGACATTTTTCACTTTCTTGTTTCATGTCCCTTCTCATATGAGGATCTGCTTCTTATAGCAGACCATTTCTTCTTCCTCTTTCGGCCTTTCCCTTCAGGGGTCGCCAAAGCGAATCATCTGTCTACACCTAGTCCTATCTTCGAACATCATAGAACATATCAACCCGAAACGAGCCTATAAAATGTGTCGGCTCCCCAAAGGTCCATCCGCAAATCCGTGCCTGGGGCCGGGTCTTGTTACGAGGCAAAATGTTTTTGGTGTCATGAAAAAAAAAACATATTAGTCACACCCGAGTATTAGCTGCAGGGTTCATTTTTTGGGAAATAGCCCGGAATTTACGGTAAATGTTTTTCATTCTCTGCAGTGCACATGGCAAAATTGCTTGTTAAATGTCATCATTTGGAATTAAATGATTATTTGAAGAGACCGTTTAACTGATTGGAAAAAAGTAATGTCATAACACCCAACAAGCTGTCTGGTTTGGGTGACGGATTTGCTATGTTTCTGTAAAACAAATTACAGTGAAACTGCATTACAGTGAAGTCCCTTTTAGTGTCATGGCATCGTGTCCCAATACTTTAGTCCATATAGTGTATTTAATAGTAAACTGAGGCAGTAATGAAAACTGACTACAAAAGTAATATAGACTTGCACTTATAGCTTATAGCAGGGGCATTCAATTAAGTCATAGAGGTCCAGTTATTAAATTTCGCCCAAAAAGAAGGTCCGAACTGAAGTCCATCTCGTGTCTTATAGCCTTCCCCTATGACCACATTTTCACATGGTTTCCACAAAATGTGTTTTTCATTTCCAATGCTGGAAATTAAGTGCACAACTAACTATGTTTCATAAATAAAAGTAGTCCCAGGCAAATAAATAAAAATGTTTCAAAACACATTTAATTATTGATCAAAACGTGTGATCAAAACCTCGGATCTGGTCGGGTTTTGGGTCCACGCAGGAAAGACGAGAGAAGACGCCAGAAGAGATGTCTCTCTTCCCAAACTTCCCATCACTAGCAAACTGTCGAGTGAAGCTGTTGTCGTATTAACTGTAGTAGCAGCACCCGCTGTCAACAGCCACGATTACCGCCCAAATAAATAATTATTTAATCTCACGAATTTACCAGACTGGTCACGGGTCCGGACAGAACCATCACTCGGTCCGGATCCAAACCGAGGTTCGCAATTTGGTGATGCCTGGCTTATAGTTTCTCATAGTATTGCTGCAGTTCATTAAAAGATTGCATGTGTGGTGTATATAACATTTGTCTGTCTTCATTTGAAAGTGTGGTGAGAGATGCACTCCATGGCAGAGCACTTGCAAAAGATTAGTGTGAAGTAACCAGATCCTGGGCTCATAACTCTTTCAGCAGGCCATTAAATACAACGTTTCAGTCTAAAGCAATCACTGCTATTTAAAATGCGCTGAAGTGAGCTGATGAAGTGCACCAGATGTGTTTGATGGGAGGGTGTGGTGCAGGTTGATGTGCCATATCATTAATCATTTCTACACGTTGTACTCATTAGTTTCGTGATGCCTGGCTCCTTATATCCTGTGTGGAAGAGTGCGATTTTTTGTTAGACTGTTTATTACCACTGAGAACCTGTTCGTATGGAGCATATATTTAGTACTGTGCTCTCCTGCCATGCTCAGGGTGAAGTAGGTCAAAGATGAAGGAATGATGGTTCTGTTGTCTTATGACACATCTTATCTAGCTCTGGCTTTTAGGTTTTACTTTGCTGTTCAACATACATCACTGTCAGTCATGCTGGAAGCACTATGGTGTGTCCCTGTCTGGGGTGGATATTCAAAGCACTGTGTCCCAGTGCATAAAGCAAGGTCCACAAAGACATGGCTGGATGAGTTCAATGTAGAAGAACTTCACTGGACAACTGAAACGGAGATTGTGAATCAGATAAAACGAATGGGCACAAATTCCCACAGAAGAAGCTTATATAGCTGAAAGGGTGTGGGGCAACTCCATATAAAAGTCAATCTATTGGAATGAAATGACATTAAAATCAGTTTTGGTGTATTGGTCAGGTTTCCCAAAACTTTTTCCGTCCGTGTGTGTGTGTGTTTGGAGGACTGCATGGTCCTACAGAGAAGGTGAGAAATTTGTCACTTTAAGCCTCAGCTCACACATGAACTATTGTTGTGTTAGCGGATTGGTGAAAAATGATGAAATGACTTCTTAACTGACCAGTGAAGACACTGTGGCTGCTCTTGATGGAGCAGAGTTTGGCTGCTAAATGCTGAGCTCAGCACCTCTGTTAATTAAGAAGTTTCTCGCATCGTCAGCGCAGCTCTCAAAAGTTGATTCACACAGAGGCGAAGAAATAAAGAGGACGGGGGTATTGCCTGTTTCACAGATCAGTCTTAGTACTGCAGTTGGAGTTACCGCAGAGTGTCAGTGCAAGTCAGAACAACAAGCAGAACCAGTTCTGTTCTCACAATTTCCTCCAGGATCAGGAAAGTATTCTGATGCTAGCTTTTCAAACCAAACATTACATCCTGAAACAGGTGCGTATAATATTGTGACATACAAAATAACAAGAATAAATCAAAAATATTTTCATGGGACTGTAGCAAGGAAAAAATAGATTATTAGGATATTTTTCACATCATGACATAAAATGAGAATGTATATTGAAGAATATTAAAAACTGACAAGGTTTGACAATCATCCCTGGTGTTCAAAATACCAATTTTTATTTCAATATCTTGGTTCTAGGCCTTAGCTGTGACTGGAAAGAGGATGTTATGGTGTGTAGTATATAATGCAGTATATGATGCAGTCTGTAATTGAAGCTTATACTAGATCTTTATTTGTTTCAGTATATTTGTCGCCATTTTTCTTTTCCAAACTGTTGATAACAAATGTGAAAAGAATATATATGGGACATGAACCGGTCAACAATTTACTGCGAAACCATGGGGGCCATGAACTTCCCAGGTCTTACAAAGCCATTTATGGGTAAAGACAACTGAAAGGGCATGTGGCTGAAATTCGCAGATTCATTTGAATGAGAGCCCAAGAGTGACACACGTCTTTTCTTTATAACTGACCTGAACTTTAGTGTCTTGAAGTCTGCATTGGATATTAACAAATGTTTATATGCCCATATTTCAAAAACTAGGCACCAAATTCCAAAGTAAAGGATGATATTCTTTATTACAAATACTAAGTAATCGTAATAAATAATAGTAGTAATTACATTAAGTCAGGATGCCTGGTATTAATGAACAAGAAGTTTAATTTGTAAATACAATGGGTAGAGTACGCTGACACAACCTGCATTCTCTTAGTCTTATTCATTTTAGACTCTATATAATATTTAACAGGCAAAAATGCCTTTTCCGCCAAGATGGATATTTTTTAACCCTTTTTCTTGGCTGTATGTGCGCTGTCTAGTCCGACTACATCTGCTGTCTGCACCGTCAGAATTTGTTTTATTTCATGACATGAAGCTCAGACAGTCCCAGACCCCCTGCAGAGCTGGACACCACTGTTCCCGCTTTAATACGGCCCCGTTTAAACAAGTGTCATCAAGGCCAAACCCGGTCAGAGCACAGAGCCGCTCTTACAGCTGGGGGGGGAAAACGTAGTGACAGTGAGGCTGATTTATTAAACAGCTAAAGGCTCATACTGGATTTGTGATGGGATCTGAGTTCCGGTTCTACTCTGATATTTGGTTGTAGTTTTTTTCAACTCCGACTAACATAACAAATGTGTTTCGGTTACAAATGTCAGGGGAAAGCAGAGTTACTCTGGAGGGTTGTGAAATGAGTGAGAGAAATAAGAAGATTTGGAGAGAAAAGTAATGGAGAGAGTAGTATGAGAAAAAACAGAGGGGGAGCGAGTGAGTGAGGGTTTGGGGGGACATGAAAAGAAGAGTGAGGTAAAGTTGGAAAGAGAAAGGAGGGCGCGAGAGATACAGTGGGAGAGAGATAATAAAGGACAGAAAAAGGGAAAGAGAGAGAGAATGAGCAAATGATGCAGGACAGAAATGCAGAGAGAAAAAGAGGAAAGGACTTGTTTGGCGATCTCAAAAGAAAATAAAGAAAAATCATGCTAAATTACATAAGGTTATTCCTCAGTGGCAAAATTCACCGAAAATAAGAAGGGGAAGTTAGTTAGTGGAATAGTTTTATGAATGTAATTTTAAAATGTCTTATTTTATGTCACTTACATTTTGTATTTATTATAAAGTTTACCGTAAAAATGTATCTACCAAATGTGCTTCATTTGTTTAAAGAGCTAGTGAGGATAATGCTCCTAATAAACTTTTGAAGTAGCTGAGTCACAGATGAATCCTTCCTTCCTGTTGAATGGCAGCAGTCCAGTGAGTTCCTTACAGAAGAAATCCTGAGTACATGGACGTCATTAGCAGGCTGTTTAATCAGCAGTGTTGGGCAGGTTTCTTTAAAAAAGTAATTAGTTATAGTTACTAGTTACTTCTCACAAATAGTATCATTATAAAAGTAACTAATTACCAGGCGAAGTAGTTATTGCTTTTCTTTAAAAAAAATCTAATTTAATATAACTATCAAATAAATATAAAAAATTCGACACTAATCATTGACGCAGAGAGACGCTTTTTTCCTGGGCATAAGATGCACGTCACATAAACATTTTTTACTTTTACCTCAGCGAGGGAAAAGTAGCGCTTAAACTTCCAGTTTGCTAAAGCTACCTTTGAATGGCCGTGTATGTACTACACCCGAACTACTCTGCCTCTAAATGGCTTAGATGGAGTACATTTCCATGGTTTGTCAATCATCGCATTCCAAGTTACACCACGTGTACAGACACACCAGTCATCATCACTGGTTATGTGTCCGGCCCTGGCCCTGAACACACACACCCCAGAGAAACAGAGGTCTTCTGGCTGAGAGAGACGCTGCTCGCATGAAAACCGCTTCAGTGTTCTCTGTTATAGAAAAGCACATTTTGTCAGTAATGGTAACGGCATTGTATCGGGGGAAACAGTAATTGGTTTGATTACTTGTTACTGAACAAAGTATCGCCGTTAGTAACTCTGTTTATTTATAGCACCATTATTCCCATCAATGTTAATCAGTGACATAATTTCTAACCTTACCTCTGTCATCCGCACTGAGCTGCAGGGCAGGAAGATCATTTGCAGATGGATCCATAAGGGAATAAATGATGAGTTGAAGGGCTCTGTTAATGAGATCCTGCTCTGAATCCTGGAGCTTGGCCATGCCCTACTCTACTGTTGTGTAACAGTGGGATAACTGGTAGTCATATAATTGCATAATTTAGATAGAATATATTATTACTATTTTAACAATACTATTAATAACAACAATCACCATAACATCAACTACATCAGAATCAGAATCAGAATCAGAATCAGAATCGCTTTATTTGGCCAAGTATATGTGTGTGCATATACAGGG
>JBBKCR010141990.1:0-20364 GCA_037577295.1 Ladigesia roloffi | reverse complement strand
CCACTTCCATTAAATGACTACCAGACTGCTACGGCTAAAGCTAATAATCTGTGTTTGTGTTCTGCTGAGAAAAAAAAAGTTACCTTTGACTTGGATGCCCTGGGGGTAAGCAAATAAACATAAAATTTTCATTATCACTTTAAGGGTCTTGCTCAGGGACCCAGTTGGGATGCTGCAGGTAGGATTCGAACACAGGACCTCCACCCCAAAAATTCATGACAGAACAGCCCAAAGCTGTGATACTGCCACCGCCATGTTTTTTAGGCTGGAAAACAATTTTTTTAAACTTACAGTTCCTAATGCCATAAAGTTCTATTTTTGCCTTATCATTCTTTTAGTGGTCTTCTAGCTCATCCAGGTGGTCTTCAGGTCATAAAAAGCCAGGAATGTTCTTCCTGGAGAGCACTGGTTTCCTCTTTGTTGTCATTCCAGACACATGGTTCTGTTAAAGAGTTTCCTTGGTGGTGGACTCATGGCCACCAACATTAGCCAGTTCAAGAGAGCCCTGCAGAACCTTTGATGTTACCCTGGGGTTCTATGTGATCTCACAGCATAGTACATGTCAAATGGGAAAAGTGGGACGTGACCAATTTGTGGTCCAGAAAAGGGTTACTCAAACCACAGAGCGGTCAAACAGCAGAAAACTTCGTTTAGAGGAAGCACAGGTGGCCTAAATCATTCTGCACCGAACCACCATGGCTAATCCTCTTTTTACCATGACTAAATAAAAAAAGACAGCTATAATTCACTTGATTATGGTGGAGGCTGTTCTCAGATTCATAGATTATTTAAATGATAAACATATGCAACATAGGCCAAGTTTACGCCGTTCACTTATAATTTATTTGCAGCCGAATGTTGGATGAACAACCAAAGTGTGTTAAAAAAAATCACTGGGAGACTAATCATAAAAGCAGCTTGGAAATCTTTAGAAATTGTATTTTTTTAGAGGAGGAAAGATAAATAGGCTTAAGGTTTACATTTCTTAAAGCAAACACCATTTCGATTGGATTAATTCATTCAAGATTCAAGATTTTTATTGTCAATACAATAATATACACAGTATACAGTGTATTGAAGTGCCATTTTACCCAAAGCCGCCCATGGTGCATATATGTAAGAATATCAAAATATAACTACAAGAGATATAAAAGTAGAAATCACAAAAAACATATGATAACTAACCAAATTTAAGTAAGGTAAAAAGGTACTAATTTTATCATGAAATGCTACAGGTTTCAGAAGAAAAATAAATAAAATAAAAGTGTTAACGCACTGACGCACACAAGTTTTTTAAAAATGTATTTCCTTCACTTTAAATCACTCAAGTGAGTGTGACTAGACGGAAAGAGCAACGGCAGCTGGAGAACAGGTCATCTGAAACATTTCAGAAACACATTTCAGAGCTGCTCACGTCACCACAGAGAGGTACCTCACTACCTCAGCGCTCTCGAATAATATCCGCCTTACTGGGGTGAAACCTTCACATGACTGGGAGAGAAAATGTTCACACATTTTTCCAGAGTGACCCACAGCTGCAGCTTAAGAGTAGAACATGCACAAAAGAAACGCTGTGGTGCATAAAGAGCTCCAACAACAGTCCTGCAGTGACTCAGACATTTGGAAAGTCAGGTGGGCTCTGCAGCGTCATCATTGCTGTGACCTATGGGGGTGTTTCATGCTAATTCCACCAGGGCAGTAAATTGCTTTTCCATATATGAAGTGTGATTGGTTGGTAGCTATAAAACCAGTGTTTGGAAACACACAAACTTTGGTTTTATAGACAAAAAATGTTCTGCTCACAGCAGGGTACCAAACTAGCGACTTGTGTTTCTGATGAACCCCGGAGAGGGGTCTCTTACCAAGCCAGTTATGATTAAGAATGGCTGAAATATACAGAACTATCTCTCCCACACACACTCTTAAGGTGCCTTGGTAATGGTAAACAGGCATTTGGAAGCATTTGGAAGAGTCCGTTATCCAGAGCAACTTACAGTCATTAGTCACAGAGAGAGTCTTACAGTCATTAGTTACGAGGGGGGGTCCTGTCAAAAAAGCTTTTGACTGGAATAAAAAAGTGGAATTCTCTTAAAATATAAGCTAAATAAAATGAACATATCCATTAATTAGCTGGCTGTAATTAATCCGTTCATCAGACTCAGAGAGGTACAAACCCAGCTTTAGGATAAACTTCTATCCAGAATCAGGCCGAGACAGGCCTGTGTGTAAAGAAGCACAGGCCAACAGAGCCTGACGCCACTGACAGGGTTCTGCAGGAGTGGAGGGAGTGGTGCTGCATCTGCTTCATTAAAAACACACTCTGCCTGTTTCAGCTGGTCTTGCTATGATTTCCACCATATGCTGGGAGACACTTTTTGAAATAATCATCTATTTTATTGTAGACAATGTCCTGGTCCAAACTTCACCTACAGAATATGTTCACTACAGAATATGTTCAGAATATTTTCACTTTTATCCAACTACAGGATTCGAACCCATGATCTCCTTGCCCTTAGGCAAATATCCTACCCTCTAGGCCACCACCAGCTCATTTTAAAATGTTCACAAATCTATCAACTTTATTAACCTTGCAGAAATAAAAATATTTTGTCACTAATTATATGTTTTAGTTGAGTTTTGTAGTGTAAATTAGCCCACATCCTTTACACAGACATGCCTCTGCAGTTTTATTTGCTGGAATTAACATGGATTAACATGTGAAAATCTGGCTCTGGTGTGTTTTGTATTATTTTACCCGTGTTAACAAAGCAAGAAATTAGCAATAATCAAAATTAATTGAAACAATGCATGTTTAGTAAAATAGGCTCAGTGTTTATGTACCGCATTTACTAGAGCTGTTACGAAACACTAAACCCACGATTCGGTTCGTTTCACGACGTCACAATTCTCTTATTACGGCGAAAAACGTATGTTTCTGGGCGGGAACTGTATACAGGAAAAAGTTAGAAGGAGACGTGATTCACCCTCCTCACACCGGGACACTGATTCGTGGACGTGAGTGTTGAGATTTCGGTTTTGTACCGTATATCATTACAGCCCTAGCATTTACTGAAGAACCCATGAAGAGCCTATTTTAAGACGGTACTGAAATTTTGACATCAGTACCAATGCCTAAGTGTTGCTCTCCCTGACACCTTCTGACCAACTGCAAAATGAAAGTGTGTGTGGCTAAAGACATACATGAGAGTGGGTGTTCACAGGCCACAGACTGCTGATTAATCGAAGAGCCCTGACATTATTAACGAGCGAGTGGGATTTAATCTAGCCAATCAACAGCCTAGATTTGGGAGAAATCGTGCTTATTGGCTCACTGGTCATCTGAAGAAACTGAAATTCATAACCCAGTTTGAAACCCAACATTTCTGAATGGGATATTGTTGTACCAGTTGGGCAGCTGGAGGCCTGTTGGTTAGGATGTTGCTCCTGCGATCAGAAGGTTGTGGGTTTGAATCCCAACACTACTAGCTTTATCACTGAGGTCCCCTGCAGCACTGTACCCTCCCCAGGCGCTGTGTTACTGGCTGCCTGCTGCTTCACTTGGTGAATGGGCTAAAATACAGAGAGAGATGTTCACAGCATGTGCTGTGGTGTGTTCACATGTGACCATAAGGAGCCTCTTTACTTTATAATCGCACCATCACACAATAACTAACAGATTTAATTACAGTAACTTTACACATTCATTGCACCCATGTGTGACAGCAGCGTGAGCAAAAACAGGCCAAACAGAAAAGGCCCATGAACTGCTGAGAGCAAACAAGCATGCCATGTTTCAGAAAAGAGGAAGGGAATGTGGCAAAACAGCACTTCCTGCACAAGGAGGTGATTCACTGCAGCACTGAGGTCCTTCTTTATTTCACAGCTAAACCACGTTCTGCTCAGAGCTGACACAGGAGCGTGAAAATCGAAGGAATATTACATTCTAGTGACTATTAAGCCTGTCACTGACCCAAACAGACTTCATTAGGAAGCAAAAAGAAGTGACAAAACCAAGCTTTTACCAGGATATAAAACCTCACGGGACCAAAGAATGGAATAGATATATACAGTACAGGCCAAAAGTTCTCATTCAATGTGTTTTCTTTATTTTCTTGACCATTTACATTGGTAGATTCCCACTGAAGGCATCAAACTATGAATGAACACATGTGGAGTTCTGTACTTAACAAAAAAAGGTGAAATAACTGAAACCATGTTTTATATTCTAGTTTCTTCACCCTTTGCTCTGATTATTTACTACTTTAGTCCCATAAGGTTTTACAGATTGGTAAAAACTGGATTTTTAATCCAGTTTAATATTCTGTTTATTATTTTTCCAGAGTTGTATTTTAGTGTGTTGTTGAGGAACAGTTCTCCAGGCTTCCGGAAGGACTTTCAGATACTCTCATTCCAGTCCCTGAACCGGACCAGTTTCAGAGGAATGTTTCTGCTGGTTAAGACACACAGAGACCTTTGTATGAATCATTCAAGCAGAACAAAGCGAATTTAACCGAAAACCTGAACCCGTGAAGAAACCAGGAGCAGATGGTTCCAGATGATCTGGCAGGGATCAGTATACTGCTAGTGCTGAATGCTTTGGAGCTCCTTTATCTAGGCTCCTCGTGTCATTAAGCACTTTGCAGCCAGTAACAGTAAAACATACGTTCCCAGTCCTTTCCATTAATCACAATATGCCAAAGATAAGACTTAAGAATAAATTCTATTGCTTTGTGGTGTTTAAAATTTTTCTGTGTTTTTATGCATTTACTTTATATTACATTGCCTAAGAATGTGATGATTATGAGCTTTATAAATGAGCATGAAAGTAAATATGCAGTCTATAACCCAAAAACTCGGAAATATAAAGTCACTTAAAACTTAACACGTTAACCGTAACACATTTTGAAATCACTAGATTTCAGGCAAGCATTTCTGAATTATTTCTATTCATCCTTTAATCACAAAGCGCTCACACAGTGTAGAGAGCAGCTGGAGTTTCAACTTGATTATAAAATATGTAGATCTGATTGTCACTGTTTAAAATTACTGAAAGGAAAGTATGGGCTTATATTTGAACCTTTCAGACTACATTCATAGTCAAGAAGAATGGATAACAGAAGTGTTTCCTCTGAAATCCAGCACTTCCTCCCAACTGTGAGCCAGATGAGCAGAACAATCCTCCGGCCAGCTGGGCTTTCAGCCCCAGGAAGGAAACACACTGACAACAACGAAACTAAAATCATTCACACTTTGATGCCTTAACCCCCGCTCTTTAGAGGGAAGTGGAGGAGTTTCTGTATTAATGTGCTCCTGTTCCTAAATACACTCCACTGAGAGCTGAAACGTACACTGAATACCAGACGTTCAGGACACCTCGCCTCCTTTTCAAATAGTTTACTTTAACCACATTTTTTGCTGATTTAAAAAAAAATATTCTGCATAATTAAATGTTTAAGATGTGAACAAAGTTAACCAGAGTATGTCTGGTGCAAAATGTTCCAAACTCACTTGTCTGCCTCTAAAACACACTCAAAAACTTGTATTACATTTAACAGTTGTTTTTCTAGAGTTTAGTGTAGGGTTACTAGAGGTTGACAGTAAATAAAGTGGTTGTGTTTGCGTTGTTGACATTTAATTATGTCCATCTTTAATGTAAAGAAAAATTTCTCTACAACCATTTCACACCATAACAGTTCGAATGTCTTTGTTTACATCTTAGTAATTCAATAAGTCTGAAACTATATAGAATTCTCCTCTGAGCAAGAGGAGGAGTATAAAAGTGTATGAAGCAGCTCATCAGAAGAGTCTTCCTTGGTATAGAGAGTCATTTTTTAAATGTTTGGACACTTCGCATTTCTAAAGTCTACTTCAAAGCACACATTGGATCTCTTTTGACCTGGTGATGGTTTAAACATCTGGATGGTTTGAAAAAGGTCAAATGTGAGGCGTTCAGCTCTACTTCCAGGTTGGCATTCTCTCTAATGTTGATATATTGTGCGATACTCTTGTTTTGTGAAAAACATCCTTAAGAGATGTGTTTCCCCACACAGATGTTGCAAAACGTTGATTACAGAGAGACAGAGATGCAGATGCTCGGGTTTGGACACAAAAGCAAAATAAAACGGAGAAATTAATAAAAGTGGAGTGTAGTTGAAACTTATCTGACAATCTGAAAACGTTAGGGGCTAATCTGCTCGCTTCCCTGTCTGCTCCGATTACACAATCACCAGATTACACAAGTTCCTTTCAAGACTTTTAAAGCTGCCAGTCTTATTATTCTGAATAAAGTTAGCTACACACACTAATTTACATATATAAACAAACACACCCCTGAACTAAACTGAGCTTCTTCGCTCTCCAAACACAGTACATACACACACAGTACTGTTCTGCATTAAAACTGTAAACACTCTTTATTTATTATACACTGCACATGATCTGTCCTGCTATAATTTGCACAATATAATGTATACATAAAAAAAACTTCTCTGACATACATAAACAAACACACCCCTGAACTGAACGTCTTTCTTCTCCTAACCCATTGAGTACACACTGAACTGTTCTGCATTAAAACAGCTTAAACCCCAACTGCCACGATAAACACCCATTACTTAATATATGCTGTCCTGCTATTATTTGAAAAGTATAATTAGTTGGTGTCTACCTCTTTATCTAGCACTTAATGGTTGCTTGAATACAATATATGATATAATACTGTATTTATTCAAAACTCTATTGTCTTGTGTTCTTCTTGCTCATCCTGCACTTTGTCCTGTCGGCACTTACACAATATGGACAAAAGTATTGGGACGCCTGCCCATTCCACTAATAGGGATTGTAATGACATTGCATTTACATCCATAGACTTTAATTTTGAGTCTCTCATTACAGCTAACAGTTTCTAATCTTCCTAGAAGGCTTTCTTCAAGATTTTGGAGTTTCTGAGGGAATTTGTATCTATTCGTACTGTAGGTCAGACACTGATGGTGGAGGAGAATGTCTGGCTCACAATCTCTGTTCCAGTTCATTCCAGAGGTGCTGGTTGGGGTTGAGGTCAGGGCTCTGTCAAGTTCTTCCACACTGAACTCATCCAGCCATATTTATATGGAGCTCGCATTGAAGCACATTCATGCTGGGATAGAAAAGGTTCTTTCCCAAATTGTGTCTACAAAGTTTTCGAAAATGTCTAGGTCTGCTGAAGTAGTTAGATTGTCCTTCAGTGATAGTAAGTGACCACATCAACGCAATAATTAAGAATAATTACGAGTGTCCCAGTACATATGTCCATGCAGCGTATATTGTGCATGCCAGGCGCCACAACGTAACTGCTGCAAATTTAAGGTGGAACGAAACATAGTATGCTGGTAAACAAGTATGCTGGTAAATTCCAAAAAGAACAAAGAAAGTTGAGTTTTTTCTCAATTTCTGAATAGAAATGCTGCCAAAAGCATCCCTCATCACGGTTATACTGCTGTCAACATACCTATTAGACAGTGAAAAGGTCTCCAAAAGTTTTACCTCTGATGTAGTTTGCTTTGTTCTCGTCCAAAAGGCTGGAAGAAGACACTCCCATAGTGAGGACAATTTCTCTCAGCTCCTCGTGTCCGGATTGTCAAAAGACAAGTGACAAAAAAGAGAGAAAACCAACCCTCTCCATCCCTCCATCTCCATTCTCTCTCTCTCTCTCTTACACACACACACATACACATTAACACACTTCGCACTTCTCAAGCTGCAGCGCCTCCCTGAGACATTTCGTACATGAAATGAATTCTCATAACGTCCTCAATGCATTATTTACACATACATAATATGTAAATACGCCCTTACTTCCAGTGTAAGTGTGTGTATTTGAACGTAGTGGCATTAAAACCACTGTTTGAGTAATGGTCATAATTATAACCTTTATTTTCTTTAAGAGATGGAGAGTGATGGAGGCTGAACTTTGCAAATTAAATTTCTGCTCAGCTATTTTTTTATTATTATATAAAAAGATATCTAATCTTTCATTAATTGTGTTTTTTTGTGCGTTTTGTGCGT
This sequence comes from Ladigesia roloffi, assembly GCA_037577295.1. Taxonomy (NCBI): domain Eukaryota; kingdom Metazoa; phylum Chordata; class Actinopteri; order Characiformes; family Alestidae; genus Ladigesia; species Ladigesia roloffi. The sequence continues at coordinate 12,321 of JBBKCR010141990.1, read as the reverse complement.
TGTTAGCAATTAGTGCCCAGACTAATACCTGTCTAATAATACATAATAAAATGTATGTATACATATATAGTTTATTATTAGACAGGTATTAGAGTCCTGGGCACTGATAAATATATATATATTCACACTCACACACACGCACACACACACACACATATATGTATATATATGTATTTATATAGTTGTTCCTTGTTGGACTACATGTTCCGTGATGCACTGCGGGCATAAATATGCCGCCATATCGAGCTATCCAGAACTGGCAGCGTCCACAACACAGAAAGGTGAGATTGTGTATAAACACGGCCCATTTATGACTTTTTACTCCTTTTTTCGTGCTCCTAAACATTTCCCTAGATACGTAGAGACTTGCTTATGCCGTTCTGTTCCCACATTAACCGAGAAATCGACGTTGTATGGTTCGTAAAACCCATTATGTTTGTTAGCTTGCGAGTTAGCCTGCTCGTCGCTGTGTTAGCCTGGTTCTCCTGCATTTTTTTACTTGACAGACAAAACAGCAGGTTCAAGGCTCACTTTGCGTTATATTCCTGTTTTTTTGGGCATAAACGGACTGTGTCGTTCAGTGTGGTCATTTGTCAGCTGCTCTGTTTGTTTATATTGTTGCGATGTGTCCCCAATAACAAAGAGTCAGAGGAGCAGCCTGGCCTGTCTGACCACAGCCTTCACCAGCTGGACCTCCTGCACCCCTCTCACCCCAAATGAACCTTCAGGAGATTTCAAACTGACTTCACAATCTAAATCATTTAGCATACACATACTCAAGTACTCCAGGTCATTGTTTCTGTCATTCTCTTACTTTGAGACCACTGTTTTTGCCCTGTTTTCGTGGGTTTTTTCTGCTCCATGACATCTGAGCCTGCTCCTCATCTCCCTCCCATATATCTCAGAGGTTAAAATGGGTTTAACAGCAGAAATCAAAAATCTTCAGGATACTCTCTGCAGGATAAATATATCATTCCCGATTTAGTGTGATCTAGTGTGTTCAGACATCTGTCATTAGTAAAATTGTCATATTTTTGACCACTTAATAATATCCATATTTTAAACAAAATAATGAAAATGTTAATAGCTTGTGGTATTTGTGTATTGTATATATGCACACAGATGCATGTGTTTTTAAACCCACAAGGACAAACATGTTTGTCTTGTTAATACATTGCCTACAGATTTTTTAAATAATAATATAATTAGATCTTTTCCACCATTTTATTGTTCATGTTGTTGCTGTAGAGTCTGAGATACACTGTTGACTTTTTTTTTTCTTGTAATTTCTGATTTAGGATAGTCTGCAATATTTTGAGTCTTCATGAGCAAAAATGTCATTTATGACTACTGAGAGATACCTTTATTTTTATTTAAAAGCATTTTTTTCTTCTGTGGTCCTTTTCAACCTTTTAAAAAAATTTGAAATAGCTTTGTCACCTGCTGGCCTGGACAGGTTTAGAAGTTGTTTCTTCCCTGGGTTATTAGATTTTTAAACATGGACATGCCAGTTGACCTTTATAGTCATAACCATGATTAGTAAACAGTATCAGGTTTATCTATTATTCATCTACTGTCTATTCGTGGTACTAGGTTGCACCACACAGTCACTTGATACATTCATTTGAACTGTGTTTGCACAAAACCAAACTCAATACTATACTTATTTGATTAATTTTACTTTTATTTTATACTATTGTAATGCTCTTTTTTCCACCGATTATCATTATTTATTTCACTATTAGTGTGACAAAGCTCTTAAATCTTGATTATGAATCATGTCATTTAGAAAATAATTTTGCATAAATTAGTGCACTGAATAATTGTTCCCTCTGTCTGTTTTTCAGAGAGGCGAAACTTCTCTCTGAAAGTGGTCCATGATGACTCAAACGGTTCAGGCAAACGGTGTCCAGCCCCTCAGCAAGACATGGGAGCTGAGTCTCTATGAACTACAGCGAACTCCACAGGTATGAAAGGGTGCACTACACAAATACTCTCTGATTTCCAGTTTGGTGTGAATGTCCCAGTCCATCATTGATGGTTCAAAAATTGTATTTTTGCAAATATGTTTTGTTTATAATCACTGTATAGTAGTGAATTTTTATATTAGAAGTTAGCATTGCTCTGTAGGTATGTAAAAATACACTATGATGCATTGATTAGGGCCAGATTTAACGGCTTTGATTCAGACAGAAAGGGATCAATTATTATAGTATTTGATCAACCGTGCAGTAATTTTTAAAATCTAAATTAAATTCTGATACTTCATAATTAATCAATGTTTCTTAAAGAAAATGTAATCAGATCAAATTGTTGCTATATCTGATTTTTATTTTTAGAACCAACATATAGAGGAATAACTGTTGGCAAAGATAAAACTTAAGAAGAACAATAGTGTGAATGCTGAATAGTGGTTAGGGGTGTGTTATTGCTGTAATGGAGATCATTAGTAGAGCAGTATTATTGACTTAAGTAGTGATAATTATCAGGTTAGAATATTATGTTATATAATGATTTAGCACCCAATAAGAAAATCGCACATGCTTTTTACATGGCAAGACCAGCAAGATATTGCATGTACTAATAATGTTTTGGCATTGACAAGAGTATTGCATGAGATTGCGCATAGTAAGAAATGATGCACATAATGATATGATATAAAAATATGGAATTGTATCATCAGATTATTGTGTGTATGTGTTGGAGTTACAGAGTTGCGCATAACCTTTCATTGTGTTGTTGATCATCTTCCATCAGGAGGCCATCACAGATGGGCTGGAGATAGCAGTGTCCCCCCGTAGTTTACACAGTGAGCTGATGTGTCCCATCTGCCTGGACATGCTAAAGAACACCATGACCACCAAGGAGTGCCTGCACCGCTTCTGCGCAGACTGCATCATCACAGCTCTCAGATCTGGGTAAGTTTATGCAGTATGATTCAAAAGTAGAGAAACTCTTCGCTCCTAATGTTTAGAGCGTCAGCTCCTGTTTACTGGGATGTTCGTGTCATGTATGAAATCGTGCACCCTGGTAAAATACAGATTAAGGGCTGTGTGATGCAAAGCACACAAAGGTAAAATGATCTTTGGTTTGGAGTGTGAAAAAGACTTAAATTGAATATGCTTCATGAGACAGGCCCACAGTTTAACAAGACAGGATATTAAAACAGGGGAGTGGAATCAAAAGGTAGGGTGCGGAGGAAAGTGAAAGTCTGAAATGAAAGTGTAGTAATTATAGATTTTAAAAATATCAGGAGAGGAGTGTCCTTGTGTGAGCCATGTGTATTTAGTGAATAAGTAGGTCAGAACAGTCATTTCCGTCAGAAATCTCAGTTAAGTGTGCAGTCGCGTAAGAGTCTTCAGTCTCTTGCCTCTCTCTCTCTTTCTCTCGCAGGAACAAAGAGTGTCCGACGTGCAGGAAGAAGCTGGTTTCAAAACGGTCACTCCGTCCCGACCCCAACTTCGACGCCCTGATTAGTAAAATCTACCCCAGCAGAGACGAGTACGAGGCCCACCAGGAGAGAGTGCTGGCCCGAATCAGCAAGCACAACAACCAGCAGGCTCTCAGCCACAGCATTGAGGAGGGCCTGAAGATCCAGGCCATGAACAGGTCAGTGCAACATTTGGCTGGGAGCTACGCTTATTTTATCAGGCACACTTGTTGGCCAGTTTATCCGAAATACCTTACATAAAAGATTTACTCTCAGATTGTAGCCCAGCTGTTTTGAAACTGTATATTCATGCTTCTCTACCCAAAAGGGACCAACGTATGACCACTGCAGACCAGATATCATTTGAATGGACCGTTCTCAGTTGGGAAACCGTGATCAGGGTTGATTTTACTCATGTCGTGGTCACTGTTTAGTGTGGACCACCAAAAATACCCAGCTCTGTGGTCAAATGTTGATCATAGATGGAGGCCTTGTGGATGACTCACATAGACTTTCTGCCAACTGTTCACCAGAAAGGGGGTTTCTGATAAGGTGACCGGTAATCATGCATTACAGGCGCACACGCCAGTTCTGGAGGCTTCACTTATTTTTATATGCCTGCAGTTAATAGATTACTGTTGAGTCACTCTGCACCAGCCATCAGCATTCATTTCAGTTGTGTTCAGGTTGTTGTTGGTTTTTTGTTTTTATTTTACCAGCACCAAAAAAGGTGCCACATTTAGACATGCGATGATAACAGGTTTCAAGGTAAACCGCGGTTTAAAAAAGTCATGGTTTCAAAACTGCAAAAAAAAAAGTTACCATTCCTACAATATGTGCATATTTTGTGTCGTCAAAGGAAGGATTTGTTTTTGAAAATTTAATTTGTTTGTTTACTTTGATTATTGTTGAGCTGCAGGTTTAGGCTCACACAAGTGAATGTAATTTAATTTAATTAAGAAGATTAAATTATGTATTTAAATTATTTTGCCTGATGTTCAATGTTGCAAAATATTCTATATGTTTCCTAAAATAAAATATACTGTGTTCAGTTGGAAAATAAGAGTTAAATACAGACAGTTAAATACAACACTGTAGAGCAGTAATTACAATACCGTGATACCGTGAAACCGGGATATATATTTATCCAAGGTTACCATACCGTCAGAATCTTATACCGGCCCATGCCTAGCCACATTACCTCAGTTTTAACCTCGCTGTGTAGGGACTTTCCTCATTCCTAAAGCGCAGCCTTTGCCTGTGCTCTACTCTTGGGTTTGTGGGGTCTTGAGATCAGTTACCTCTGGTTCTTTCACAGTCTGATTTGAAATTGAAGTTTGACTTTTCATTTACTGCTTAAAGCTGAGGTACAGACTTTATTTTATACATTCTATGTACGACATTGATTCATTGGTTTAAATGTGTCTTACGAATAAAATGTACTGATTTAATTTGAGGAAAAGATAAAAGCTATGTCTGTATAAAAAGGATTTATGAGAACTCTCACAATTATTAATATACGATGTTTAGATGTTCTACTTTGTTAGGTTGGCCCTCAGTCAGCAGGTCCTGATTAGACAGGCTAAGTTTCGTATATGTTATACTTGGTAGTGAGTAATTGTTCCATTCAGGTTCTCTGAATGAATGTATGTCCATTTTCTCATGGTGCCACAGACTGCAGCGGGGGAAGAAGCACCAGATTGAGAACGGCAGCGGGGCGGAGGATAACGGAGACAGTTCACACTGCAGCAATGCTTCAGTGCACAGTAACCAGGAGGCAGGGCCCAGCATCAAACGCACCAAAACCTCAGACGACTCGGGCCTGGACATGGACAATGCCACAGAGAACGGTGGAGGGGACATGGCCCTGGACGGCGCCAGCGAGATAGAGCTGGTTTTCCGACCTCATCCCACACTCATGGAGAAGGAGGATGCCGCACAGACAAGGTGCTTATCCACAAGCTCTGAGTGTTTGGAAAACAACATAGAAAATTATCAATCAAAGTGAAACCATAGAATGAATTCTTGAAGATTTTTTGTAATTTATTTTATGGCATCTGTTTATTTCTTATTGTCCTAATCAGTTAATAACCATTTTTACTATAGCAGAGAAAGAAATCTGATCTGATATTAAACATGAGCCACTGAAATATCAAACTTTACCCCGCTTTTATTATTATTCAGTTTTCAATTATTGTTTTGAAATTTGTTCCCAGGTATATCAAGACTTCGGGGAACGCCACAGTGGACCACCTCTCTAAGTACCTTGCGGTTAGACTCGCCCTGGAGGAGCTGCGCAAGAACGGAGAGGCCAGCCCCATTAACGTGGACGCAGCCAGTGAAAAGCAGTACACCATCTACATCCCTACAGCCAGCAACCAGTTCACAGTGAGTACACCCACATCATGGCACAGCATAGATACCAGGATGACTGTACAGTGTATTCACATAGCAATCACCTAGCAACACAAAAGCATCAACTTAACACCACCATAGCAAGCACCTAACATCAACCACCGTTACCATGGCAACCATGCAATCACACGTCGCATTTTCTGGCAGAAATGCATTCTAGTTATTACTGTCGCTGTGGGTTAAATGATACCATATTAATGAAGCCCCTCTTTTCGCTTTCGGTCAGTAAAATGCCACTGAATCTCTGAATCTCATCCCTTGAACCAAATTGCCCCTATTTAAAAAAAAAAAAAAAAAAAAAAAAAAAATCCCACCTATCATGTTGGATCCAACTCAGACACAGTGTTGTGGACATTCATTAGGTCATGGATATAGTTCATATATGTACTTGTAATATATGTACTCATAAATTAATTCCATGCTTGTTTCCATTTTTTTGTTTTTGAACGATATTGAGCAATATCATGATCTGTAAATTAGACTAATCATAATAAAACATTAAATAGATTATACATGGATAATATTGAGGTAGGATATTGTCCCTGAGTATTGTCTCGACCTAAGGAGCCTATGACGTTACACTGCTTGTCATGTAGAGATGATCGAGCTAAACTTTAATCCGACATGGAGTCGGTTGGTCTAAAAGCACTGGTTGCCATGGCAACTGGTTGCGGCTCAAGATTAGCCCTCTTCAAAAATGAAATTGGCGAACTAAAGTATGTCTAAGTTTATTGTGTTAGCTGGTTTAACAGAATTAGCCTCGTTTTACCACTTCATAACTCCGCCTCTCCTTTCCTCAGGTGCTGAATGGCTCTTTCTCCCTGGAGCTGGTGAGCGAGAAATACTGGAAGGTGAATAAACCCATGGAGCTCTACTTCGCCCCGACGAAAGAGCACAAATAAATCCAGCGGTATAAACGAGGGTCTGAACAGGCCTGGGACGGACTCATGAAGCTTCATTTCCTCTATTCTTTCCCATATTTTATCGCTTTCTCTCCCCCATCTCTGTTCCCCTTCTTTCCTCTCGTGTCTTGAGTGTATTAGTCATGGAGCAATTGCTTCTCCAAAACTGTGGCTGCTTTTGTTTTGTTTTTCCTTTTTTTTTTATCAAATGTTTTCTAAGCATACAGGTCCACTGGGGTATGGGGAACTGGGGAGGGAGTAACACTGGGAGGTGTACTGGTATCTAATCATGGTTTTCTTTAGAGCCCCCTTATTTATCAGAAGTCTTTTTCTCACAGGAAGACACAGTTTTCATAGAGAGCTGACCTGCCCATGTTCCAGCAGAGGTTCCTTTTTTCCCTTCGCTATAGTTGCTGGGTTGGACAAGCTTTAAAGAAAATTGTCCAAATGGCAAAAAAATGGCACTCACAGGACTAATAGTGTTCTCTTAAATTTGCATCAACAACTGTATTGTTGTAGGAACTCGAATCTTCGCATGTTAGAAACTACAACAAAGCCAAAACTGGCTCTAGGCCAAATCTTTCGAAAATAATTTTTTTAAAATGAATAACACATTTTCATTTTAGTGAAAAAAAAATTCTAGAGTTTTATTAAGCTTGTCCAATCCAAGCGGCAAAAAAAGACATTTGCCCTCCGGACATGGACTGGTCAGTTTATTGGTATTGCTGTGAAACAATTCGTCCATGGCGTTCCCAGTCAGCGACAGAATCCTCTCTCGTCAGCGTAGACCCACTAAACTGTGAGAGGACTGAAGTGCATTGTGTTGGATGAAAATGCCATTTCTCCTCTGTGTATCCATCGGTGTCGAGGTAACATGATGACTCAGCCTGAACCGCTCATGTTGCGCACACACACACACACACACACACACACCGTTCAGTACGTCCGGTCGTTTCTGCCTTAGGACTTGTACATATGACATCATCTTGGACGTGTATCACTGTAGTAAACATAAACCACCATCGTTTTACCACATGAGAAATCAGTAGCTGTCAGTTGTATACCAAGATGGACCAGATTTTTGATATAGTCATATTTCATTCAGTAAAAAAAAAAAACTTCCATCAACGACAACATTTTTAGAGCATGAAGTACTTTTAGTTTGATTTTTTTTGGGGGGGGGTGGTTTTTGTTGGTTTTTTTTTTTTTTTTTGGAGTTCATGTTGTTTGGGGGGAAAAAATGTACACCATATTATTTGTTTGGAAAATAAAAAAAAGTATGCAAATGTTGAGACTCTTCTAATGTGTTTATCTTGATTTGTTTATTATGAGCTATTTATTGTAGACAGACCTCTGGAGTCCAGTGTCTTTACAGTGGTGGTGAGTGGAACCAAGCATGTACAACATGAATATCGTCGCCAGCTTGCGGAAACCTTGTAACTCTTTGTTTTGTTATTTTTTTTCCCCATAAATTGACACTATTGGTCAGTCTCCATGTGGATCTGTGAAATTTAGCAATTATTAATCAGTGAAAAGTGTAGAAAATAGTTTAAATATGTTTGATGACAGTACTCATTTATTTGGAATATATCTCATTTTTGGAGTTTCTTGAAAAATAGCTATTTTGGACATATTAAATTTCAGCCTGACGGCAACAATATGTAAGCATTTTATTTACTGTCAACCGCCCAGTGAGCCTACACGTGTGTCTGAGAATTTTAATGGATGTTGGTGGTACAATATTGAATCTGGATTAAATCTGTTTTGTTTGGGGACTATTTAGTTAAAAAAAACTGATAGAAGGTGTCAGACATCAGGCAGTACGTTCATAACCAGTTCTTGTGAGAACTTTCTATAAGGAAGTCGTCTGGTTCCATTCACCTCCACTGTGAACAATTCTGACTCCAGTTCTCTGAGCATTTCACACTAAAAATATCCAGAATGACTTTGTTCACATCTTAAGCATTTAATTATACAGATGTTTTGGATATACTTCGTCTCCTACCCCCTCATACTATCCCTCCCAGATCTGTCTCTATTAATGACATCTCTATTCCATCACCTGGTTATAAATAATTACACATTTGATTCTTAAATTATTTTGTAGGCAAACTAAATCCTTCATGTGTTTAATTTGATTTATTTGTTTTCAATACTCTCAACAATTGAGTTAATTAGAAAATGGGAACCACAGGTGTAACTTTAAACTGTTTAAAGTAATTAATTTAGTGCTTTAATTTTTTTTATTTTAAAAAATCAAGCCGTGTTGAATGTATTACAATTTCAGTTCATCATTAGGCAAACATTTAAGCCAGGGTGGGGAACGTGATGTCAGATTTATACAAAATATGCTAATTTACAACAAATACTCCATAGAATAAGCTGTGTATTTTAATGGCCACCAGAGGGCGCAGCCACACACCCTAATACCATCTACTGACTGTGATTGATTTTACTACGTCGATTACGACTCTGTGTCTGTGGTGCTGGCGAGGTGGTTGGACTGTTTATTTCTATAATGCCACCAGAAATATGATTTGTTTAAAAACATTTGGTCAAGAATATTGGCCGCATGGTGGTCTGGGAGTCCCTGTGATCAGAGGGTTCTGCCTTTGAATCCCATTAAGGTACCTTCCTACATATTTACATTTATGGCATTTAGCTTCTTCCATTCCCTAACTACAGGGGACAGTCTTCCTGGAGCAACCTGGAGTTAGGAACCCAGTGGTAGAATACTGAAGGTAGGATTCAATCCCATGACTTCTTGGTTCAGAGGCACGTATCTTTCCCTCTGAGCTACCACCACCCCACACATTGCTCCTCAGGAGCCCCCTGCTCCGCACTGCCTGTTGCCTGCTGCTTCACTTGAGGCCTCTTTACTTAAAGGGCAGAAAATGTTTTGTATGACTTCAGACTAGAACTGACTGGTATGTGACCTCAGTTCAGTCCAGATCTTTTGTTTGTAAAATGAGGCTTTCACTGAAGTCTGTAATCTGTGAGGTTCACAGCTCGGCTTAATGTCCTCAGCGTAATCTCGCACTGGGTTTTATAATGGTGTGGGTGTGTCCAGAGCACCACACTACCTCCGCTGCCTCGACTTATTGTCATAGTGCATCCTAGTGCCATCTCCTCCCCAGCGAGTCGCACACACGCAAACACACCTGGCCGTCCACCAGATCTACAGGAAAACATGACTCATCGGACCAGGCTGCCTTCCTTTATGGCCAGACGGTACTGTTGTGATGCCCAGTGTAGGAGCTCTCAGTGGGGGACAGGGGTCAGCATGGGTACTTTGACCAGTCTGCAGCTCAATACACCGCAGGGGGCGCTGCACTGGTTGTCCTGACATCTTTCTGCAATTTCAGCAATTTGTGTATTTCTGTGAGAATTGTCCACAAACCAAAAATATCCAGCTAGCAGTGTCCTGTGGCCAGAAACTGAGTGCTGGTGAAGGACTAGAGGATGATCAACACAAACTGTGGAGCATCAGATTAGAAATATTGTCAGTAATTTTACAATTGCAATGTGGACTAACATTTTTTTTATTCCAGCAGCAAATACATACTAAAGCCAGATGACCAGCACTGACTGTAATGCTGACATTGATCCAACCGTGTAAAAACACAATGATGTCATTTTTAATGCATTTTGTGAGGAAAGTGTGTTTGCAGGTAAAAGTATGTGAGCCTCTACAATGAACAGTTTTATAAGGGGGTAATAAATAAATTGGGTTTTATCAATTAGATAACCATCAGACGACCTTAACCTGTCATAAATCAAGGATCATCAAGGTCTTCACCACACATTTGTTTATATATGTCACGCCACCATCACAAGAGGTGTAAAGCACCTCAGGGAAGAGAGTTTGGGTTCTCACTGCCAGGAGGGTAGTAGGAGAAAACTGAACAGGTTTAACATTACTCTTAACCTCCCCAGGAGTGGCTGTCCTACCAAATCCACTTTAAGGCCAAGGTCTTTTCCCTGTTTGGAGATCACAACAACCCATCTTCCAGGCATCTGCAGGACACAACTGCACCGAGAGCCTCATCAGGAAAACTCTCCAGAAATAGTGCGCATGGAAACCACAGCTTTCTAAAAAGAACATGAGGCCACCAGGATGAGGCAGAAGACCAGTGAGTGAACTTTATCTAAACTCACCCAACCAGCCAGTCCATGAAAGAATGGAAGAAATGGAAAAACGTGGTTTGGAATTGCAACATGTTGCATAAGAAACCAACGTGACTCAGTTGAAGCAGGAATGGATCCAAATTCCCTCAAGTTGGTGACAGTACATCTACTGTTGTTTTTGTAAGAAGAAGAAGAGGAAAAACACAAGGGCACACTCTCCACACTGAAACGGTTCTGATGCTGGAATTCTGGACTGCAGCCGCCAGAGACTCATCACAGGGAAGCAGCCAGGATACGGTTACTTTGTGTTTCTCTTCATATATACAATTATATTTCATATGGGAATGTAGGTGAATTTACCGTAATATTTATGTTATCATTCGCATTCTTAATAATTTGTCACTAAAATGCTAGAAAAATTACATATGAGATCGAAAAAACTAAAAAAAAAAAGCAGAGAATATCTGTGGTTGCCATGAATTTGGGATTTACGCATACAATAATGTTTCCGTGTCTAAGAAAAAAAAAAATGTAGAGACACTTTCGTATTGTTGGAATCGGTGGTGCTCTATTGGTCTGGCAGAGAGGTAGAAAATGCTGTAGTTGTTCTTTAAGGTGTTCCACTTTAGACCCAGAGGCTGTATTGGGGTCAGACTTGGATAAACCCCCCCAGTGCGCGTCTCTGCTGGGTTAGTGATCTGACGCTGGCTGTGACGCAACTTCTCTCTTCACTAATGGAAGCCTGGGGGGCTAAGACCACTCAGGCTGGCCGGTCAGACACGAGAGCGCGCCAGATTAGAGCGCTCCATTACACCACACACACACTCTGTCAGAAAGAGCAGCAACTGTGTGTGTGTGTACGTGTGTGTGTGTGTGTGTGTGTGTGTGCATATCCTGTGGGCACTTAAGAACACATCATGATGCTCAGTCATGTGAAGAGGACGGATCTTTATCCTGGAACAAGTGGTGCATCCTGTTTCATCTCTGTACACAAAAGTTTAAACACAAGGTTTCTTACCATCTCTTCAATAAATACACATTTATTCCTTGTTCTGTTCAAAATATCTAGATTTTTTTAATGGAAAGATGTTAAATCTTGTTATTTTCTAAGCCAAAACCTGTAGGAACACCTGATAAAGTCCCATCTTTGGTGAATGAAGCCAAAGGTCTGGCCTTGTATCTCCATGTTGTCGGTTCTACACAGTGATCAAACCGTCCGTTTCAACGTGTGTCTGATGTTTGTTTACCTCTTTGTACAAATGAGCTGTTATTTATCTATAGTATTTGGTGTGCATTCACTGGTGTACATTCACACACTCCGTCCTCAGACTGGTGTACATTCACACACTCCGTCCTCAGACTGGTGTATATTCACACACTCCGTCCTCAGACTGGTGTACATTCACACACTCCGTCCTCAGACTGGTGTACATTCACACACTCCGT